>OX465284.1:34422840-34596840 GCA_949987705.1 Thereva unica | reverse complement strand
CAATACAAAAAAATGGATTTAATCCATCATATCTTAGCCAAGCTGTTTTCTAGACGCATGAAACCTTTTGCAATAATGAGTCTACAGATATATTAACAAAAACTGGCGTCAGCTGTCAACATAACGGGGGAAAGATAGTCAGCTAGGTCATTTTTAGTAAAACCATGCTCACATACAAAAAAATGGATTTAATCCATCATATCTTAGCCAAGCTGTTTTCTAGACGCATGAAACCTTTTGCAATAATGAGTCTACAGATTATATTAACAAAAACTGGCCGTCAGCTGTCAACATAACGGGGGAAAGATAGTCAGCTAGGTCATTTTTAGTAAAACCATGCTCACAATACAAAAAAATGGATTTAATCCATCATATCTTAGCCAAGCTGTTTTCTAGACGCATGAAACCTTTTGCAATAATGAGTCTACAGATTATATTAACAAAAACTGGCCGTCAGCTGTCAACATAACGGGGGAAAGATAGTCAGCTAGGTAATTTTTAGTAAAACCATGCTCACAATACAAAAAAATGGATTTAATCCATCATATTGTAGCCAAGCTGTTTTCCAGCCGCAAGAAATATTTTGAAATAATGTGTTTACAGATTATATTCACAAAAAATTGTCGATAGCTGCTGGCATAACGTTGTGAAGATAGTCAATTTCTTTTTTGAATACATTATAAAATGCTAACGTTAAAAACCCAATCAGCACTTATTATCTGACAGCTGACGGTGTTACCCCCATTGAGCATACAGGTGATTGTGCTTTTTAATCTTCTAATTATAAAAGAAATTTTATGTATAAGTTTCATTGAATTTGAAATGATTTTATAAAATGTGTTTTTTTTGACAGGTTTATACAAGCGACTGACGTATAATCCCCCACTAGGTACGCAGCTGACTTTTTTTATAATTTTTATTATCACTTAAACAATAACTGTGCAAATGCTCAAGTGGGAAGAAATAAGCCGACGAATTTTTTTTTTTACCACTTTCACATTTTCCCACGACCACCCCCACCACGATACTGGCGTCTGACGGTTGTTTCTGTTATTAGTCTTATCTAAACTATCTATTGTAAAAAAATCAAGTGGGAAGAAATGAGCCGCCAAAATGCAACGCTGCCTCCCGGACTATAACTCCACCTCCGCCGTAGTCTGCTTCGGAGGACTCAACGAATTGGCTGAAATCCATAATGTCGCAAAACCATTGATGGAATGGAAGCAATTTATGATGACGACGTTATTGCTCCAGAGTATCTTTGAAATCATTTTTGGACATCAACTTAGTGAAATACATATGTATGTATGAATTATCCTACCTATTACGCAATATATTATTATTTACAGGCTACAGAGGAAACGAGCATCGAAACTGATCCAGTTTATTTAGAAAAAGAGGTAAACGGATGTTAATTTTTTCTGTTTTAATTGATAGAATTAATATAGACTAAAGCATTTTGTTTTTAAAATCCTTACTAATATTATAAATGCGAAAGTAACTCTGTCTGTCTGTCTGTCTGTCTGTCTGTCTGTCTGTTACGCTTTCACGCCTAAGCCGCTGGACCGATTTTGATGAAATTTGCAACAGACATAGTTTAGACCTTGGAGACGGACATAGGCTACTTTTTTTGGAGAAAAAAGGGTTGAAGGGGGTGAAATGGGGTTCAATAAGTTGTAAGGGGAGTTTTTTTCTTTACTTTTTTTCTATTGTATAAAAAGTAACTGATTGACAGACAACACACAACCTAAACCGCTAGAGCTAAAGGGCTGAAATTTTGACAGTGCATCCGTAGCGATTTTTCGAAATTCATCCCCTAAGGGGGTGAAATAGGGTCAACTCAAAACCGCTGGAGCTATAAGGCTGAAATTTTGACAGTGCATCCCTATAATGACGTGGACATCCACTAAGAAGCGATTTTTCGAAATTCATCCCCTAAGGGGGTGAAATGGGGTTTACCCAAACCGCTGGAGCTATAGGGCTGAAATTTTGACAGTGCATCCTTTTAATGACGTGGACATCCACTAAAATACGATTTTTCGAAATTCATCCCCTAAGGGGGTGAATTGGGGTTTACCCAAACCGCTGAAGCTATAGGGTTGAAATTTTGACAGTGCATCCCTTTAATGACGTGGACATCCACTAAAATACGATTTTTCGAAATTCATCCCCTAAGGGGGTAAATTGGGGTTTTTCCAAACCGCTAAAGCTATAGGGCTGAAATTTTGACAGTGCATCCCTATAATGATTTGGACATCCACTAAAAGCGATTTTTCGAAATTCATCCCCTAAGGGGGTGAAATGCGGTTTACTCAAACCGCTGGAGCTATAGGGCTGAAATTTTGACAGTGCATCCCTTTAATGACGTGGACATCCACTAATATACGATTTTTCGAAATTCATCCCCTAAGGGGATAAATTGGGGTTTTTCCAAACCGCTAAAGCTATAGGGCTGAAATTTTGACAGTGCATCTCTATAATGATTTGGACATCCACTAAAAGCGATTTTTCGAAATTCATCCCCTAAGGGGGTGAAATGCGGTTTACTCAAACCGCTGGAGCTATAGGGCTGAAATTTTGACAGTGCATCCCTTTAAAGACGTGGACATCCACTAAAATACGATTTTTCGAAATTCATACCCTAAGGGGGTGAAATGGGGTTTTTCCAAACCGATAAATCTATAGGTCTGAAATTTTGACAGTGCATCCCTATAATGGCGTGGACATCCACTATAAAGCGATTTTGCGAAATTCATCCCCTAAGTGGGTGAAATGGGGTTAACCCAAAACCGCTGGAACTATAGGGCTGAAATTTTGACAGTGCATCCCTATAATGGCGTGGACATCCACTAAAAAGCGATTTTTCGAAATTCATCCCCTAAGGGGTTGAAATGGGGTTAACCCAAACCGCTGGAGTTAAACGGCTGGAATTTTGACAGTGCATCTCTATAATGACGTGGACATTCACTAAGAGGCGATTACTCTAAATTCATCCCCTAAGGGGGTGAAATGAGGTTAACCCAAACCTCTGAAGCTGAAGGGCTGAAATTTTGACAGTGCATCCCTATAATCACGTAGAAATGAATGACTCGAAATTTACTTTACTTAATATTCATTTGTGATTGCTTCATAATTTCTTGCACCCACGTAAATAGGCGAACAAACTTAACGAACGTTCGTCATACCCTAAAATGTCACTTCCCTTGATGACATATACAAGCCAATATCTGCTTCAAAACTTGCAGATTTGTTGAGCAGAGGTGATATACGCAGCAATTTGTTTACCATATTTATTAAAAAATGCACTATAATAAATCCTTTTTAGGGATAATAACAGCTGACTTTTTTGTTTGTTTTTTTTTTTTTTTGAAGGAAAACATTGCACATAATAAACAGTTTTTATTTAAAGGCGTTGCAAGGCACGCGGGTTTTATGCTAGTTTATTATATATTAAAGGTTGTGGTAATTACTAACAGCCAGCTATGTGCGGAAAACACTAGTGTGTCGCCAAAAGAAGTGTTCGACACGAGTACACCGTACTCGTCCTTAAAACGACCATTGTTATCTCCTTTAAAACGTAAGAGTATTATAGACTAAAAATAAACCATCGATTTTTCATTTATTGTTTTCAGGTATGACCAAACGCAGGAAAATGCACTTGATAACGAGACAAGGAAGGAATTAAACCAAAAAAAATCGATGTCTTCAATGGACTTAAGGAGCACGAGTTCAAGAAAGTGCAAGATCAGATTCTACATCAAAAAGAATTGCAGCAATTACGACATAACGAAGAAATCCACAAACTAGCTTTAGAAAAAATTCAATTAGAGATTGAAATTTTAAAAACTAAATTGAATAAAGAAGTATAGAAGTTAAATAATTTTTTTTTATTTAGTTGATATTGTTTTCCCAAATGAATTAATTAAAATTAATATTGTAACATAAAAATAAACATACTGCAGTCTACTAAAATAATTTTTTATTAAAGTCATCCTATTGGCTTCATCATTTGTGGATATGCTTGCATTAACAGGATATTCGGGATTCTGTTCGTCAGGTAGTAAATGCATGTCTTCCCTGGATGATGGTATTGGATCTCTCATTTTTTTGCACATATGTATTATGCAACACCGCAGTAGCGACTATAATTGGTTGAACTCGGTCCAAATTGGTTCTTATCTTCATTGTAAGAACTGGAAATCTTTTTTTCCAGCATCCAAACATCCTCTCCACTGCATTTCTTGTTCTTATATGACTTTCATTATACAATTTTTCGGCATTTGTCACAGGGTTACGGAGAAGCGTCAACAAATACGGTTTAATTGTATAGCCTTTGTCTCCGAGCAACCAATACCCTGCAAACTCTCCGACTTCTAGTCTGTTCTTCAGCGTACTGATATTAAATATGTAGCTATCATGGCTACTACCTGGCCAACGAGCCACAATATTTGTTATATGGGTGATTGTCATGAAATGGGGGTAGTGGCTGGCTGACCGTTGTTCTCTAGCTACAACGCCTCAAACAAATTTTTTCTGGGGTGAAAATCTCCATCCAGTAATAAAACATTCTCTCCTTCATCGCCTCCCGCGGCAAGCACTCTTGAACAAAATGGCGGCCCTTCGACCACCGAAAATGTCGCCTCCGTAACCTGTCCATTTTCCGCTTTTACGTCACGGCACTATGTTTACGGAAAAACAGTGCATTATTGCCGCGCGCCTAGGGTCTCAAACGATAGCAGCAGTGTTCCGAAACTGATCACCGGTATGTATTACGCGGGCGGATACCTGCTTAGTTAGATGTCAGTGTTTACATTCTGACTGTTGTTTGTTGCAAATTTCAATAAAAACTATAAGAATAGCGCACACGCAACGACAAATTGGTTGTCAAGTGGCACTAAGTAGTGAAAACGAATCGTCACAAGTTTCTTTATGAATGTTTATATTCGCCGGACGTTTAGACTGTGAACAATTTATAAACAAGAGAGCAATCCTCAAGAAAATTATCGAAGAAAAAAAAACTGTCGCCTCCGAAATGTGTGTTTTCGTTGTGATATGTGTTGCAAATCTCTTTTAACTCGGTTCGGTATATTTGTTTGCATTTGTAGAGCAAGCAAATTTTCGGAAAAATTGTTTGCTCTCATTGATCATGAAAGCGACGGATTTTTCGATGAAATGTCGCTACCGTAATTGTCGCCTCCGAAGCCATATAATTTCGGCTTTTCGATATAAACTTCTCACTGTCTATACCTCGTGTGTATTTATGTGGAAATATACAGAAAGTACTTCAAAATAATGTTGAAAACACATGAGAAAATTTTTTTTCAGCACTTTTTTTTTGTTCACAAATTTTTGTTCAAATCTCAAAAACTCCCATTTCATGACAATCACCCATATACAAGACTGCATTGCAGACAGCTTGTACGTTAATGGAAAAAATTAATTTTCTATTTCTATAATTCTCCGCGTTTAAGCCCCCTACAAAAAATTCAATGTATTTAATAAAATGCATCCTTATATGTACATACCTGGAGATTTGTGTAATCAATGGCTCCAATGACTTTGGGAAAGGCACTTATTTCATAAAATCGTGTTGCCGCCTTTTCCATTTCTTGCAAATTTATGGGCAGAATTATCCATTCTCGACGCACTCTTGCGATTGCTTTGCTTACATTGTTTATTATTCTGGATACACTTGATTTGTGTACTCCAGCTGTATCGCCGATACATCTTTGGAATGATCCACAGGCATAAAATTGTAAAGCAATTAGCATTTGCTGCATTGGAGTGACTGGGAAATTTCTAAAATTTAATGATAAAGATTTTTGGCACATGTGGCTCATATGTACATATATAACAGTACACCAATATTGTAAGTAGTGTGAAGAAATACACAAATTTATAGCACTTCTTAGATGACGGCATTATAAAAGGCTCCAAACGCAAGGACGGAACGCACGGGCTAGATTTTTGGAAATCCGAAATCTATCTAAAAATGAGTTGTGATCCCACTTTGCAAACATATCGGTTCTGGGGAGATACACTTTTCTTTTTCGACGTACTACATTTTCACTAGGAACTATCCTCATCTTCGGAAGAACTGCTCTCCCAAATTATGTCCCGTAATAAAGACATTGTTTATTCACTATTTTTAAAAACATAAAGGACCCCGCACGTTTCCTATGGAAAATGACTTTCGGTCAAATTGAACGAGTCTATGCTCTTTGGGAATATTTTCTGCTTATTGTGAAACCATTTTCCTTACATAGTATGAAAAAAAAAATTAAATGAACACTAGCATTACTTAAATAATGTGACGTTATTTCTTTGCTATACCGAAAAAAACACCAACAGACCGAAAAATGAAAAACTTCAGATGTCTAAAAGTACCAAAAATCTTAAGTTTTGGGTTTCGTGCCCATTGAGACTTTTGTTCAGGGAGACTTCCTCTATCCAAAGAGCATAGACTCCTTCAATTTGACCGAAAGTCATTTTCCATAGGAAACGTGCGGGGTCCTTTGTTTAAAATTTTTATTTTATAAATTAAAATAAAATTACAACTGATGACAACTGTCATAAGTTAACAATAACTATAACACTAGGTTAGGTTAGGTTGAAATGGCTGCCCCCACCAGGGAGCCCACTTAGGCACGCCATTGGGCCCATTGTGATGCCATTCTGGTATTGGGACATAGTTCAGGCCATTTCAAGCCATTTCGAGCTTTTGATAAAGCGACAGAGTCTAGAGACACCAATATTTTGCAGCTCGCTCAATCCATCAAGGAAAGGTGAGCCAAGGAAGGTCCCTCTTTTCCTTGCTAGGGCGGGACATGTACAGAGAAGATGGGATACAGTTTCTTCCTCTTCTTCATTACCACAACTTCTACATAAGTCGTTGTGGGGGAGTCCTAATCTTTCGGCGTGTGGGCCGAAGAGACAGTGACCAGTCAGCACCTTTACCACGTGGCTTATCTCCTTTTTGTTCAACTGAACCAGAGATTTTGAACGCTTTGCATCCAAAGTTGGCCACATTGCATGAAGAGTGCGACAAACCGTTGCTGTGGTCCATCTCAGCCCAGCTCGAGCTAAGCTGATTTTTCTCAAAGCTAGTTTATAGGTGGCTAAGGGCATTCCCATTCGGGGTAAGTGGGGTGTCCTTTCCACTTCGGTTCCCTGTCTAGCAAGCTCATCTGCCCTACAGTTTCTCCTAATCCCACTGTGTCCAGGAACCCAACACAGTGTTATATCAAACTGAGTGACAGTCTCACACAGAGACCTGCGGCAGTTCAGAAGAATCGTGGATGTTGTGACGACAGAATTAAGAGCCTTGAGGGCCGCCTGGCTATCCGATAGAATACATATATTCTTATGAGATACATATATTATTTATCTTCAGCCATTCGAGAGCCTCACAGATCGCAGTGACTTCCGCTTGGAAGACGCTGCAATGGTCGGGTAGACGAAGAGAGGTATTTATATTTAATGCCTCAGAAAAGATACCAGAGCCTACATTATTCCCAATTTTTGAGCCATCTGTGAAGATACATAATGACCCAGTTGGGATAACACCATCTGTCCAGTCATCTCTGGCCGGAATGATGGTATTGAAACCTTTCTCCAAGGTCCACGTAGGTGTAGTATAATCTAGGTTGTTCGCAGTGGTGGCGAACTTCCTAAGGATGGATGAATGGCCATATGAGTATGGAGTCCATCTGCCTTTGTCCTGGCAAGATGCAATAAGACATCTAGCGCAGCTGTAGGGGTGCTTCTCATTGCACCACTGATACACAGCTCAGCTGTTCTTTGGACCCTTTCCAGTATCTTACGATACGTAATCTTCTGTAATGCAGTCCACCATACCGATATGCCATGCATAAGTATAGGTCTGATTACGGCTGTATAGAGCCAGTGGACGATGCGGGGCTTAAGGCCCCAGTTGACTACGATCGTTCTCTGGCATAAGAAGAGAGTTTATTTGCTCTTTCTAAAAGATTCGGTCTCCACGTTAGTTTCCTATCGAGTATGAGACCTAGAAATTTCGCATCCTCCTTTATATGCAGTGATTCATTACAAAGTCTTAAAGAAGGAAAATTGGGAAGTCTGTGCTTCTTTGTAAAGAGCACTACTTCAGTCTTGGCTGGGTTGACGCCGAGACCCTTTGTAGTGGCCCAATGAGAAAGAGTATTCAATGCTTGTTGCATTATATCTCTTATTGTTGAGATGTACTTGCCGGTCACCACCAGCACAATATCATCAGCATAGGCCACCGTGTTGCACCCAGACTCCTTTAGAGTTATCAGTACTTCATTGACTGTCATATTCCAAAGGAGCAGCGATAAGACTCCACCTTGTGGTGTGCCTATTTTGACCCGTCTGACTTCTTCCGAAAGCCCCAGGCTAGACTTTATGACCCTGCACCCTAGCAGCTGATCAATAAAGGACCTGGAGCACCTATCAACATTCAGACGCTGGAGTGCCCTCGTGACCGCAGAGGGTTCAACATTGTTGAACGCACCTTCAATATCTAAGAAAGCAGGCAACGTGAACTCCTTGAATTCAAGGGATCTTTTGATGACCGCTACCAAAGAGTGGAAAGCAGTGTCTACTGATTTACCTTTCGTGTAGGCATGCTGCGAGGGAGAAAGCAGTTTTTTATCAATGCTTTGCTTAACATGGATCTCCACAAGTCTTTCTAGTATCTTGAGGAGAAAGGATGTGAGACATATAGGTCTCAAGTCTTTTGGATT
Source organism: Thereva unica (assembly GCA_949987705.1). Lineage (NCBI taxonomy): Eukaryota > Metazoa > Arthropoda > Insecta > Diptera > Therevidae > Thereva > Thereva unica. The sequence goes on along the minus strand of OX465284.1, from coordinate 34,588,096 downwards.
GTATACTATAACACTAACCGGGCGAATTTTCTTGGTTAAAGTTAACGTTAAAATGTTACGTCATAAACAATTGTTAAACGGTGCAACTTTCGTTTTGTCTAACCGAAAATTTGACAACCGATTCAGCTTTTGTTACGGTTAAAGTTAGCTGGTGCAACTCACCCTAAGACGGATCCTATCTGTGAATACAATATTTGAAGAATAAATCTATAGAACCCGGAACAGGTCATTGCAGAAGAGTTAGCAAGGCTTTCAAGCCAGTTGCATCTTTTATTTTGTCTGCACCGCCTGCTCTGTCGTGATTCCCTTAGAGTCTAAGGCTTAGACCCTGGTTTCTGGCCTGCGGGGCCCGCGTTTCGTTCCGCGTACCCGTAATCGAGCTTAACTTCAACTTCCTACTACCAGAATGTAAGGGGACCAGGTCAAAAACTAAAGACATCCTTCAGGTATCGATGGCTAGTGGTCTCGATAAAAGTCTAGTAATAGCAAGTCTTTCATCTTCATACACAGTTTTCCCCCCGTTAGTTGTGCGGTGCATCATCACTGCTGAGCAAAACTTAACGCATACTTCGTGAACACGGCAAGACAAAGCCAGATTTTCTCTTTACGATAAAGTATGCAGAACAGAAAATAGTCTGACATCGTCATTTGAAGAACCTGTGCATATAGCTTTTCGAGTTTCACTCATTAACCATATGAAGATGAAAGACTTTGGTCTCGATGTCATAGGCCAGTTTCACATGACCCAACAGCCAACCAACAAAAATCGACTGAAAACGTCGTTTGTAGAGAAGAGGGTGAAAGAGGATGGATGGGTGAGCAGATTTTTTGAAACAACTTTTTCACTGAATTTCCGAGTCAACTTTTTGACAGCTTTGTGGTTCTTGTTGTTTTTTCTTATTAGAAGAAAAGAGAAATAAATAACAGAAAGGAGAATTAAGATTAAAAACAACGACAATAAGTAAAGCATTCTGACGTACTGTTGGGTAGAAAATTAGGCTCGTACGGTTTTTCAACGAATTTCAAAAGGGAATTCAGGCAGAAATTTTGGTTGGCTGTTGGCTCGTGTGAAACTGACCATAGAATTAACTGAAACCTGGCTCCATGCGGGCATTCTCAAAGCTGAACGATTCCTCCTACCAAGTAAGATGCACTGACTCGGAAGCTGATGGGGGTGGCATACTTGCTGCTTACAGAAGCTATCTTAATTTTACCCCAATCGCGCTTCCTAGTTTCTCTAACCACCTTGACGTCGAACTTGTTACTCTTAAAATCTTCCTTTCTAAAATGAATCTCTTCCTACTGTGCTGCTATATCCCACCAGACATGTTAATCACACTTAACGATGAATATAATAACCTCTAAGATATTCTCATCTCGTGTGTTGATCACATTCTGACTATGATGAACATAATGATGAGCTACTTCTTCTAGGTGATTTCAATTTACTCAATATTCAGTGGGTATATGTCGAAGATGACGATAACTACCTTCCTGAAGGCAACCTAAATTCTAAGGTATCTTGCATGAATCAAATGAGCGGCGTGACTAATGTATTAGGAAGGCAGTGGGATCTTATATTCTTTACTGACTCAGTAAACATGACTATTGAACCCAGTCCAATAGCCAAAACGACTGTTGACAAATACCACCCTCCTCTCTTGCTTAACTATAGAGAATATTCCTTGTCCGGAGGTGGTAACCTATTCCTTTAAATTTAAAAAGGCTAACTTTAGTGAGCTGTCATCTAAACTTGCCACGGTTGATTTCAACAACTTACTTTCCGCAAATGAGTTAGATGAAGATGTGGCACGGTTTTATAGCGTACTATACGAAGCCCTTGATTCTTGCGTACCTTATGAGCCATTTGAAAATCAGAAGAAGAGACTCTGGAAAACCTATTTAAATAGAAAGAACTCTACGAGTCGCAATTCATGTACCAATTGCTATAACCGATTTCAGTCACTCTGTTTTGCTCTGTATAGAGAATATCTTAGCAGTATGATAAAGTGAATGATAAAGTGTTTACTGATCCTAGCAACTTCTTTAAATTTGTCAACTCTAAGGAAATAGGAATACTATGCAGCACACGAACTGGTATAGCTGTGAGTCACCTGCGATTTGCAACATGTAAACCAATCCAGGATCAGTTACTTGAGTGCTCGTTAATAGTATTCCTGCTGTTCTTCGTAATGGGCTCTTCAGTAGTCTTTAGGAAGGCAATGCTATTTGAGTTATCCTTAGACAAGACTTTACCCCGTGATCTTCGTTTGGATCTTCTCAATTCTTTGTTGGTAAGGACTTTCTTTAGGAATCCCAGTAATCCGAGTCGTTGGAGTCGTTGAATAGTTTCTTAACTTCTCTTTTTTTCGTTTAGAGATTACTGTTCCACCATGCACCCCATAGGTTGCTGGTTCGTAATTTCACAGGACATATGTTTTCAAAGGTTGTCACGATCACTTCCTGCAGATTGACAAAGACAAGATCCAGATCGGCCGATGATGGCGGCTAATAACTCTGTAGCTGGCTTCTTACCTCGCCAAACGATAGGCCTCCCAGTTAGTCTGCGGAGGAACTCTAAATACAACCGAGGAAATTGCAGAAGCTTTCAAATCAAATATTAAAAGTATGTATTCTGGATCTGACCAATAAGTTGGCAAAAGACAAATCAACCAGTGCTTGCCTAATCGTATTTTGAAAGGAAGGTTCGCGGCCCTTGTTCCTAATCTTTAAATTGTAAGTAGTTGAAGTCATGAGGGATTCGGCTATACTGCTGCTCTAATATCTTTATTCAGGGCTTAAACTGCTGCAGCAAATTTAATTCTGCTGTTGTTGACTTTTCTTTGCTGCCAAGAAAATCAAAGCAATTTACTTTGCTTTGCTATACAGCAATCATATTTTCAAACAAGAGCATGTTGCTCCGGCTGCGAATGCTTCACATACACATATAAAAAAAGTCTCCACCCCTCTAAATAAAGTACCATTTTTTACTATATAAAGTTGGACCATGAAAAAAAAGAGCTGAAAGAAGCAAAGTATTTCACAGCCTTTGGAGAGAAAAGCTTTGAAAACTGCAAGCAAACAGAAAGTATTTCACAACAAAGTATTCTACAGCCGAAGCATTTGCAGTCGGACCAATATGCTCCTGAAACCTTTTAAATAATTTGAAAGCAACAGCATTCGCAGCAATTTGAAACATACAGCTTTCACAGTCTTCAGCAAAAGCTTTGTTCCAGTACTTTTCCTGCAAAAATTTGTTGGGAAAAAACTTAGTGAATGGTGGGGATAATTTTGTAAAAAATTCAGAAAGTGATGAAACACTTTGTGAGCAATTTCCTGCAAATCAAGAAGAAGATAACATAAATGTCGATTGTCTATGTGTATGCCGCTTTTCAAGACACCCGCACACATACAAAAAATTGTCAATTGACAACTTAAGAAATCGCAGGACCGAAAACCTCCGGCTAATTCCTGCAGCAGGGGAAGTGAAAATTTCCCCGCTTTTTCTTGCATGAGAAAGTAAAGAAACACAAATTGGGAAAATTTTTGTTCCGCGGGATCCCACATTCGAGTTCTGGAACAAAGCTAAAGTAAGTTTAAAAATATGGGCTCTACTTTAAGTTTATTTTGCTTTCAAACCCTGCCATCATTACGATAGCTTTGTTTAGTTGCATTTAGTCTCGTTTTTCTTCCTTAATAACTTTTTGGTATCCCTTTGGGCTGCCACGTATTTTTCGTGTTTTCCTGTTGTCGGTCTTTACCACTGACATATAGAATGGACTGCTTATGAGAAATTTTTCATGGCACCAATTTGTTCCATAGGCTACAAACCTTTTTTCACTCCATGTAAACACCGGAATCACTTTTGAAATTTACATTTTTTTAAATACGTACTTAAAACATTAAAACAACACAAATATTTTGTTTAAAAAAATTGATAAACACTATTTTCACATTTTCACCTTTTAAAATGCCTTTTTTTCATTAATTTGCAAATTTTATGTGTATCTTAACCCGCTTAACGATCGGATCGCAACCTTAAGAATCAAATCCAGATTTCATAATATAACATTCATCACCGTGCACGCGCCTACAGAAGAAAAACCAGAACAAGAAAAAGATGACTTCTATGAAACTCTTAGGGTGACCTATGACCAAATCCCTTCTTACGACATGAAAGTCGTATTAGGGGACTTTAATGCTAAAATAGGTAAGGAACCATATTATTATCCTTACGCTGGTAAGTTCTCGTTGCACGAGGATTCAAACGATAACGGGAACAGAATGGCCGAATTTGCTATCGCAAGAAGTTTGTCAATAGCTAGCACCTGGTTTAACCATAAGAATATACACAAAAGGACATGGACATCACCAGATGGCAGGCATCATAACCAAATTGACCATGTTCTAGTTGACACTAGGCATGGAAGCAGCATACTGGATGTAAGAAGTTTCCGAGGAGCGAATGTAGACACCGATCACTATCTAGTTGTTGGGAAAATGAGGACGAAAAAACTAGCGACGATAAATAGAAGAAACAATGATAGACAAATAAAGTGGAATATAGAAAAATTAAGAAATGTAGAATCAAAACAACAGTATGAAAGTATGTTAACAGAAAAGCTTGAGCAAATAACAAGGAGTCTGGAAATGGAAACTGATCTGAACCTGATGTGGAACTCTATAAAAGAAAAAATCATAGAAACAAACAACTGTGTATTAGGCACACAAAACCACGAAATAAGGAGACATTGGTTTGATAATCAATGCAAGAGCAGCATTGAAATAAAAAACCATGCAAGACAGGTGTACCTAACAAGAATGACTAGAGGAAACCATGAGAAATATGTAGCAGCACGAAGAGACACGAATAAGTTATTAAGGAAGAAAAAACGTGATTACTTCAGAATTAGAATAAGTGCGATCAAGCAAAGCTACAGTAATAAAGACACTAGAAGTTTCTACAAAGAAGTCAACATGATTAAGAAAGGATACAAACCCACCTGCACCATGGTAAGAAGAGAAGATGGTACTATAGCTAGTAGTATCGATGACATACTCGAGGTGTGGGAGAAATACTTTAGAGACTTCTTCAAAGAGAATATAAGCCTAACACAGGGAGCAGCGGAAAACCGTAATACAGATGACCCAGAAAACGATACGCCAGATCCTACAATGGAGGAAGTTGAAAATGCCATAGCGAAACTGAAAAATCACAAAGCTCCAGGTCCAGATGGCATACCCACGGAAATCTTAAAAAATGGTGGGGAGAAGTTATGCCAGGCCTTACATAGTCTAATCATAAAACTATGGAGAAGCAGCAAGATGCCAGAAGAATGGCTTTTAGGCACAATAGTCCCAGTCCATAAAAAAGGTGAATTGATGAGCTGCAAAAACTACAGGCCAATATCTCTTCTGAACACAGCTTACAAAGTGTTTTCACATATTTTATTTAATAGACTGAAACCACACTTGGAAGATAAAGTAGGTGATTACCAAGCAGGATTTAGAACGAACAGATCGACAACAGACCAGATTTTCATAATGAGACAAATACTTGAAAAATGCTGGGAAGAAAACATTGATATACACCTTCTTTTTATAGACTATAGAAATGCTTACGATCTGCTAAATAAAAGAGAGTTGTGGAATAAGATGGCTGAAATGGGTTTCCCCAGAAAATTAATAGATCTCTGCAGGATGACGACCAAAAATTGTGAAACACAAGTGAGAATACGAGGTTGTAACTCAACCAATTTTCCTCAAGAATCGGGTCTGCGACAAGGAGATGCAATCTCACCAATACTTTTTAACATTGCTCTCGAAGCAATAATGAGAGAAACACAGCTTAATGGAGCAAATAGCATCTTCACAAGGAACATCCAGATACTAGCCTTCGCAGATGATATAGTCATAATTGGACGCAAAGCACAAGAGGTAAAGGAAACCTTTTTCAAGATTGTAGAAAGCTCAGCAAAGTTCAATCTACGAGTAAATGACACAAAAACAAAATATATGATCGTATCAAAACAAGGACATCGGCTAGGACGAAGTATCAGCTTTGGCGATCATATTGTGGAAATTGTAGAAAACTTCATCTACTTAGGGACAATGCTTACTGCACAAAACCATATAAAGGACGACATCCATAGACGCATCGTAGCCGCAAATAAAACCTATTTCGCACTAGTCCCGGTCTTTAAAAACAAAGAAATTTCAAGACAATGCAAAATCAGACTATACAAAACGTTAATCCGCCCAGTTCTATGCTATGGGTCTGAGGCTTGGACATTGACCCAACAAACAGAAAACCAGCTTAAAATCTTCGAAAGGAAGATCTTAAGAAGAATATTTGGCGCTGTAAGGGTTAACCAAAACGAATGGCGCATTAGGACAAATGAGGAACTTCAACAAATATATGACGACATAAACATATGTATCTACATACATAAGATTGAACAGACTGCGATGGCTTGGACACGTTCTACGGGCTCCAGAAGAAAGAATGCTAGCCAGGATTTTTAATGGAAGACCATCTGGAAGAAGAAGAGTAGGACGACCAAGAAATAGGTGGATGGATGACGTGCTAGAAGACATACGAAAACTTCGTATATCAAACTGGAGAGAGCTAGCAAGACGTAGAGAAGACTGGAAGAGGAGACTTCAAGAGGCCCGAGTCCTGCAAGGACTGTAGCGCCATTTAAGAAGAAGAAGAAGATGTGTATCTGATTTAAGTTCTTAACGCCTGTTTTAGCAACTGACATACTGTATGTCAAAATCCGGGGGCTTATGGGGAAAAGAGCAAAAGATATAAACATCACTATACCCGTCTATTTTTTTCTAATTGATTTAACCTGATTTTATTTCTGAGTGCTTCTGTCGGTTTGGGGGCTTATGGATGAGCGAGCGACTATACCTTTTTGGTGCCATCGGTTTGTATGGGAATAATTGCTGATGAGCAGTCCATTATTATATGTCAGTGGTCTTTACTAAGTAGACCTGTCTTCCCTGGTTTTTTATATGAATGCTTCTTTTAATCTGAACTTTCGTTGTTTTGTTCTTGTATCTCTTGTCACTAGTTTTTCGCCCTCATTTTCACAACTAGATAGAGATCGGTATCCTAATATGCTACTACTATGGTATTATACTATGCTACTACTATGTTTAATAGGTACTAACTAGGAAGGGACATTATCATAAGTCACTCTGAGAGTTTCATAAAAGCCATCCTTGAAAGATTCTAGCCACTCTGGGTAATATTCTAGGTATTTAAAAAAATGTTTCTTCAACACCTTTATAACCAGGACACACCAGCACTCTTAATCATGATTATGACGTCAGAATGACGTATACTGCATTTTATTTCCATATCTTTTGTATGGGGCTACGTCATTTTAACGTCATAATCATGATTAAGAGTGCTGGTGTGTCCTGGGTATTAAGGATAAGTATTTTCGCGGTTAAGGAACAGAGTTAATTTCGCTAGCAAAAACAATACAAATAATTTCCAGTGTTCTTTGAATAACTTCTATTTGGATTAAATTCAGAATTTTTTTCTGTTTTTTATTATTCTTAAATATTCTTTCGTCTTCACAAGTACGCTGTAAGTGGCTCCATCATCATAAAAAGGAAAACCATCCCTTAACAAGGGGCTCTTCATAGAAAAACAATTACCATAAAAACAATTTTAAATTCATTGAAGTCAATTTTTTCCTTTGCCAAGTAAAATTTGCACGACAGATTTCCTCCCCCACCCATAATTTAATTCAACGCAATTTTCGGTCCTTTTGTTGCTTTATGAAAGGAAACGAAGCTTGATTTCGTTTTGTAACCGTGTTGTTCTTTTAAGTTCTCCGAAGAAACACAAAACAATCCCCCTGGTGGGCAGCGAAAAATTAACTAACAAGTCCTTAACGATAATCACCCCTGCCGCCCTCCATCTACTGTTGCGTCCTCGTCCTTTAAGGGACATTTTTTCACTTGCTCCGTATTCGAATGCTCTCGTGACCTTAGATAAAGGGAACTGGAAGACCCCCTGCTCTTTGTTGGTTATCCTGGAAAAGTTAAAAAAACAAATAAGAGCACGCCCCTTCGTAGCCCACCTAGGAGCACGGTTTTTATATTGAATTTTCCTTACCTTTGAGAAATACTTTAATTCAAACTCAAGATTTAATTTGCATACACCCGGCACAAGGAAAGGCAATTCTCTACCCTTTGCCTGTAAACAATGCCATAAATAACTAGGGTGCAGACGGTTGGTACAATGTTCCTCTTCTTGGGAAAAATCAGGTTAAGGCAACATTTACCTGAGATGCTTTTGCATAGGTGAGGAGCACAGTGGCTGAGTACTGGCAATGGAGGAACATTTTGATGAAAGGGGTAAAATGTGTTTTACTCCATTCATGATGTGATGGATGATAGATGCTTGAATACCAACGACCACATCAAAGATACGAATGCTTTCCTTTTGCGAAGTTCTAGGAACAAGAAGCCAATTTCAGCGGAGTGATTTCATTTTCATGTTTTTAGGCTTATTTCGCCCTAGTGCTTTCACAACTTTTTACCTAAATACCCACCCACGAAAATGCAGGTGCTGTAAATTTAAGTGATCTGTGGTAGAGGCATGTACATAAGTCACTTGCCTGTCAGAATTTTGGTTAGACTAGAGTAGAATATTAATTCCGCTTAAAAACTAAGTCCCGGAATTTCTCCTGCTGTCAGTGCACTTCAAACCCCAATCGCCCACCGAAAGACCATGTTTTAATATTCTTTCCACGTTAAAGGCTCAAGGATATTAGGGAGCACCGTATCGAATTTTCGCTACGCTTTGGTAAATTAACAGTTCTGCTGACGTTTAACTATGTTTGCACCCAATTCTTTCATATACTAGTATGTAAAAATACAGCGAATACATACATATCTAAAACTAAAACGGAAATAATTTGTACAATTTCAGACTTTTTAACAAAATTTCTCCTAGGTGAGAAGAAACTCTTCCAATATTTCAGAATGCTATGCGAAAACTTTGTTGAAACGCTCAAACTTTACGATAAGATAACACAAAACATTTCGTAAACCGATTATCCCTGCGGGGCTTTGGGGACCTTCTTTAAGGGAAGTTTTGAAAATACTATTAAAATAGATATAACGTGAACGTAAAGAAATAGGGAAAGTTCAAATGAAAATACGGAAATGAACTTTAGTGTTATTGGTTGGTTTAAGACTTAAAATGCATGGATAATTTCACCCGTCTTCAATATCCATATAAGTTCTTGAAATGCAGCGGGGGTTGAAGCGCTTAAGTCAGATGTGAATTAACTACAGGCAAGTCTTATGGAAGCAACTGACTTTTATACATTCAACAATTTAAAGGGTTCTTTTAGGGTCTGATTGACCTGAACGATACCGATTGAAATCTCAAAGAATTCACTGGGTAGCTTCACGAGTCTATGCAGTGATAAAGTTGAACTGTAAATTATAGACCAGTGGAGGTTCCGAATAATATCGATGCTATCAATGGGAATTTCACAATTTAAAACGTCCAAAATTTTTTTTTTTGCAAACTTTTTCATAAATATGATGCTTTAAAGCATGCAACCGTTCAGCTCATTTTCAGGCTTTAACCGAAGTATAACAGGCAAAGTTGATCGAAAATCCCCTACAAGTAGTGTCAGAGCGCCTACCATGGATGGGTATTCTCGGAAATCTCGTAAAGCTCTGTCATGTGCTTCGACCGATAATTTTGCACAGATGTTCTAATACGGGAGTTTTTACTGATGTTGCATGCCAGTGTTTCTATCTGTATCAAATTCAATAGGAACTTGGGTGCTGAATACACTAAACATCCACCACGTTGATGCAATTCCCGATGATGTCAGACCTTTTATTTAAGCCATACGTTGCTAAAATCAGGCACATGCAGCCGAAGTTACTTCAATCCAAGTCCAGCGAACCGCGTCCTTCACGAGAAATCTGTTTTTTCAACAAAATTATACGGCGACTATCCGTAAATCTCCTCTGATCGATCTGAAACTTTGAGAATCGTATTTTTTTGGGAAAGAGCCAAAACAAAATTGATCTGAGTTCTTTAGCAGTAATTTGAAGAGCACCTCCCATAGAATAGTTCTTGATTTTGCTATATCAGTGCACTACATCTACCCGAAGGATTCGAGATAGAGGAATGAACTATAGCCTATATGTTATTCTGATGCATGCGCTGTATTATTGTAAAGTTTCATTAAAATCCATTCAGTAGTTTTTGCGTGAAAGAGTTACAAACATCCATACAAACATATAATAATATTAGTAAGATATCCAATTTGTTAATTAATGTACTAATTTATAAGATTTGAAATTTTGTACATAATTTTTTAAATAAACAAATAATAATAAATAATAATACTATAAATCCGAATATATTGACTTTAGAAAACAAAACTCTGAACAAAAAAGTTAAATCACTTTTTTATCTGCAAAAAATATTATATACATTTTTGTCATAAAATGCATAGTTTCTGAGATATAGACTTAAACGCGTTTCCCTTCACTGTAAGTTTAACATAAGGGTGGGGATGACGCCATTTTGGATTTAGGCTCATAAAAAATATAAAATCATTTCGTAAAAAAAAAAATCGGCAGCGGTATTTTTCGCATTACCGAGGCCTTTTTCGACATATTTACTGAACTATTATGGAGGTATAGATATAGAGTACGTTCTAAGATGGACAAACTTATTGGATCGTAATCTCTGGCCGTTTCGTGCCCGCGTTTGCCGATCATCGGTATGAAAATCAGTTTGAGCGGGACACGTAACTGTAGGTAGATAGTACTTGGAGATTGTGTGCCGTGGACACCTTGATATAGGTTTGGGTAACGATTTTGAGTTCTCAGGCTGCGGTTACGCTGGCTGAAAGTTGGTGATAGTCCAGCTGGTGCCAGCTGTTACAATTCAAGCTTTCATTGTTTAGTGGTTATGCTGCAAGACAGTTCATGATAGTTATGTACACGGCATCGATTAGCTCAGATCGTATCGTTTTTTGGTATAAACTCTTTTTCAGTGCTTTATTAACTACAATTTTTCATGATGGACGAATCATTTGAAGATATGTTATTTTTAACAGAAAGTAGTTATCTTATATTTCTACTACAACGTCCACCTCCGCCGATGGCACCTCATCATCCAAGTTTTAGTGCCAGCCGTTGCATTCCACAACAATTTCCTATTCCTCACTTCGTTTATTAATTTTTCAGAATCTATTTTCCCAATTTTAATCTCAACTGGTGCCAGCTAACTAAACAAATTTGATTAGCTATCACACTGTCATGAACTTTCATGAATGTGTGAAAGCTTGCAAGTTTCAGCCTAACCACTCTGAAGTAGTTCCTTGTGTTTAATTTTCTTGTAACCGCTGGCACCAGCTGGACTATCACCAACTTTCAGCCAGCGTAACCGCAGCCTCAGTTTAAAAATCCACTATTCAATTAACTCCAGTTTATTTTTATTCCCTATAATTCAAGATTTAAGTTGTCTTGTTTCACTATAATTCAACATTTTAATCAATTCTTAATTTAAATTCAATACATTCAAGTTCATTTAATTTACATTATTTGTTTTCAATTTATTATTTTGGTTGGTAGATGTCGCTGTCGTTTAGAGTAAATTGACTTTATAATTGGCGATGATGCTGGTTCTTATTTCTTCTCTGTGCTGGAACAGTATAACGGTCAAAGGTGGTAACCATTAGCTTTCAATTCTAAGATGCTGTCGTCTGCTGAACGAAATTATTATGCAGCAATAAAACATTTTCGGTATAGAATTGTTCAAACTCCGTGACACAAAAAATTTGAGCAGTTTTGCGCACCTCGTTGCCAAATTTTATAAATAATGTTCTATCATTTCCCCTCCCCAACGGCAACAAAAACTGAACAAGCTCCAAAAAAAAAATTTGGGAAGGGATGCGCGCATGCCGAATGAATAAAGTGAATTAATCTTTCTATGTGTTGAGCAGAGCTTTTAAATACATACATGTAAAGCCCCTGCTCAACAAAGGCAGTTTATTCAACATAATAAGCATAATTTTACTTTAATTATGCGAAATATTTCTCATTTCTAAACTTAAAATAATTAAAAAAAAAAATGCTGAAAAAAATTCCTTTGAATAAATGAGCTTTTTCATTCATAAACCGACAGTTCCCCACAGTCGCAAGCAACAGAGCTTCCTTGGGCAGAAGCGCGTATGCGACTGGCAGGAAACGTCAACAATCTAGTAATCAAAGTGATAAAAACACAAATGTCGTATTTTTTAGTCGAAATTACTACAAATTATTTCTGTAGCATATGTGTAAAATATAATAACCTTAAAATGAAACAAATATATAAAAACAAGTGTGTTTTTCAGTCATAATTAGTAAATTTTTTAAATAGTCATTGAAGCCCCCGAAAAATACATCTCCCTTTAGCAATACGCAGTCGCGACTGATTATATGGCAGTAAGTGATTTGATAGGAGAAGTTAACTGAAGTTTTTGTCTGAGTTTTTAAACATTTTTAAGAGCTTAAGCAGAAGTGCTTAAGTGCAAATTGGACGATTTTGAGTTTATTGTATATAGTTATAGTTATTCTTAATCATTGCTGTAATTCTTATTTTAAATTGAGCTGTGGTTGCTAAGTTATTGAACCGGCAAAAGTGGTTTTGTGCACAATTCTGTATCTAAAAAAAACTTTGAGGGCGATTTTCTCGAAACGCTTATTTTGCACTTAAGCAATTCTGGCTGTGTACTGTAGATCTGGCTAAAGCACAAAAAGGGAACAAAGGATTCTCAGACCAATTCCTTTCACATCTCATGAAGTTTGGTGTGAGATTAGCACGGATACATTACGCCCGTATATACCCTCATCATTAAGAAAATTAGCATTCAGTTCTGAGCATAGCTAGTAGCATCCAGGCATACGTGGCACAAGGCAAGCTATCACTAAGAAATATTTTTGGCCAGCGATCAATAAAGACTGCAACTGGTCAAGATCGTGCTTAGGTTGCCAAAAATCTCCACATGAAACTTTTAACCCACCAAGTAATAGATTTGAACATATCGATATAGATATTGTGGGACCATTGCCCTCCTTTCGAGGATATTCATATATCCTAAGAATCGTAGACCGATTTACCAGATGGCCAGAAGCATAAGAGACATCTCAGCTTCCACGGTGGCCAAGCATTTTGTCACCGAATATGTCCCAAGATAAGTCGCACCACTTGAACTTACAACAGATCAAGGGTCGCAATTCGAATCAAAATTATTCAATGCAGTCACAAGACCTCTAGGTACACATAGAATACGTACAACCACCTACCATCTACAAGCAAATAGATGATGGAGGGATTCCACGGGCATTAATTCCAAGGGACAACAGTACTCATTAGAGTGAAGATTTTCCCTTTGTCTGTTTAGGTATTCGCTCGGCAATTAAAACCGATTTACCATGCTCTCCAGCAGAGCTTGTCTATGGAAAGAATCTGAGGCTCCCAATTCAGTTTCCATCCCAATGGATGAGAACCCGTTAGAGCACTCAGAATTTCTAACACGCTTGTTTTTGAGGGTACACTTTAGGTAACGCTACGCTGGGAGGGGAGTATGTAGGGACATCATCCTACTACTTACCTCTTGACTGCAAAAGGCTTTGCACAAAAGCATAACCGACTTGCATCAAGTAATGAAAAACAATTACATTGGAGTTCACTTAACACGAAAACTGATAACCCGAAATATTGCTTAACACGAAACCAGGACCCAGTCCCGGTCCGATAAAACGCTTTTCATGCGAATTTGTTCTGATATGACGAAACGCTCATCGCTTAACACGAAAAAACTTCTGGTTTCGTGATAACCGATTTGTAAATAATTAATTAAAAATTTTAGTTGTCAATTTGACTTTAAAGAAAAAACAACTTAGGCCGTGTCTTTTTTAGTGAACTGGCTGGTTCTTCGCCATACAAAATCGAAAATCCAGGTTCTATCGAGGTCTATCTGGGTCTCTATCGAGGTTACTGGAAAATTTTAAAATTTCCCTGGTTTCCAGAACGTGGCCAACTTCAAGCAGGCGGAGAAATGTCATTCAAAATTTGTAAATAAGTGAGTTTGAATTATAATGGAAGGCAGAAATTTGTAAGTTTGTAACTAGTTTTATAAGAATACCTCACAGGGGGTGGGGGTATGTCTGAAATTTCAAATGGCAACCCCTATTTTTTCTCACGAATTGTGATTCTCCGAAGAAAAATATGAAACTTTTGTCTAAAAAATTTTTTTATCCGAAGCTTCCCTGCACCCCCAAAACGAATTTTTAGGGGTGGGGAATAGTCCGGCAATTGTTCGATAAAAATTTTAAATAGCAACCCCCATTTTTTCACGGATTATGATTCTCCGAAGAAAAATATGAAACTTTTGTTTTAAAATTTTTTTTATCCGAAGCTTCCCTGCACCCCCAAACGAATTTTTGGGGATGGAAAATGTCCGAGAACGGTTCGTTTGGGGGTGCAGGGAAGCTTCGGATAAAAAAAAATTTAAGACAAAAGTTTCATATTTTTCTTCGGAGAATCACAATCCGTGAGAAAAAATAGGGGTTACCATTTGAAATCTCAGACTTACCCCCACCCCCTGCGAGGGGGTGAGTGGGTGGGGGTGAGTTTCGTGTGCAAACGATTCTACCCTCCAACCTGAGCAACTTTTGTTACAAACTTTTTTCACGAAAACCTACCCTTCAGGAAATATCGAACCGTTCCCTCACCTTTTCCACACCCTGTATAATCACCAAACAGTGATACCAAATGATCAATGAATTCTACAGGTAAAAGAGTAATTTGTGAAACATATTCTCTAAGCCCCAGACAATATCCTTCAATATCCTCATGCGTATCTGGATATTTACAAAACCAAACTTTGTATTGAAAACCATAAATGCCGATGGCGGCAGTTGACGTTTCAACTATACTCTGAAGATAGATTCAGTTGAAGTTTTTCAAAATTTCCCTTGCCGTTTTTTTAATGATCTCAAAAGCTCTTAAAACCCAGTTTATTAAAAAAACATGGCCTTAATAACTGTGTAAAAGTTAAAAAACTAAATAAGTAAAATAAAAGAAACAGAACACGAATTGTATAAAAAGTAATTCAGAAGTGAATGTAAAGAAGGTAATGTAACGTTGTAAAACATTAAGAAATATAAATAGTTTCAAAATCCATATTGTATTGCGGTAAAGAAACGATACCATAACTTATCTAACAACAAACTAATTCAGAAGAGTTGTATTCATTGTGGAACGTTGCATAGCAAAGGAAAAGAGAATTTCCCAACTTTGGTCTTTGATGCGAAGCATTAAATTACCAAGAAAAGGTTCGCAAAGTCCCTGCAGTCTATGAATCGCAAACAGATTCATTTCTAAAATCTGCAGGCAAAGCATCTTACACAAAGAGTCGACAGTCAAAAGGATTCCTGCAATTTGTCCTTAAGTCCTCTTACACTGAATTATTGCCAGAAACGAGCAGTAAATTGTTGCTTGAGTCCAGCACAATTCTCTGATAGAGATTCGTCTAGCTTCTCTTTCCCTAACTACAAAGGATCTAATTAATGCAAGTCTTTTCAAAACTCTGATTAATTTCAAATTCTATACCCTGGATGAAGTCTCCTGGGGAGGTCGACGTCGAATCGGTGGGAGTACTTTGACTTCGTCACTTTAAAATATTCAAAGGTGGCGGTTCTCACGTTGATTATTATTATTATCATCACCGTCCGAGATTTAATAGACTTCGCGAGGAGACCAGGATTTCCGTGAAGTAAGTGGATTTTTCAAATAAAGCTTTGCGACTGAAGCAATTAATTTTGATCTCGGTGAATGCGGATATAAGAATTTGGCATCGACTTAAGCACTTTCGAGTGGCATATTTTTTCCTTACAGATCGTTACGTTCTCTATGGCCCTCAGGTGTCACGGCTTGAAGGGGGAGAAGCCAAGTGAGCTCAGCAAATATTGGGGTTCAGCTGTGTGAAGCTAGTGTATGTAACTTAAAGGAGATTTATGTGTTCTTGAAGGAAAAATTATTGTCGGTAAAAATTGCAATATTTAAGGGGCTTCCACTGAAAAGTAAAATGTGTCATGCATGCTTCAAAGAATTGAATGGGAAATGACGCAAGGCAAAAAGAGTCCTATTGAAGTTTTGCTGGAATAAAACCAATCATCATTGCGACAGTCAGCAACAGCAGGAAGCTATATTACATATGTCTTTCAAGGTGAAAAATGAAAATAAATAAATATTTTTTTTCTATTTACTAAACAGGTAGATGTACCTTTACGTTATATGTGCTCCATAAAAAGGAGGGCACTGGCATCAAAATCCTTCCACAGACATCTCATTTGGGGTGAACTTTTTTTTCAATCTGAAATTCCTGCCTATCGAATATTTTCGAGATGTAATCCTGTTTCTGATTTATTGGAAAAATCTTAGTGTTATCTCTTGATATTCATGAGTTCTATGAAAGGAAACCGCTTGTAAAAACTTCATGTTTATGTAACGAAAGAATTGACATTGAATTTTATTTAGTGATGTTCGTAAGCTATAGCATGCAGGATCAAAAGTCAGAAAGCTTAATACCTCCTTTTTTTTTCTTCGCATTGAACGTGATATTTTTTTTGTTAGTGTATAATATCGGCTGGGGAAACGAAAATCGCCGCCCTGAACCTCGCCAGGTTGGTTAAATGCAACCTCACAATATCCTCCAAGGTAAAAGCTTTGGGTCTTATCGTGGACTTGAAACTCAGTTGGAAGTGAAACTTCGAAGAAAGAGTAAAGAAAGCCTGCATAGCATTCTACCCCTGGCTTGGTTACCTTTAGAAATTGTGCTAAATTCTACCATCGGCGCTTCCTGGCTCCAGACTTTCACAATTAACACCTGGTCTTATTAGTGTGAGGAAACCGGGGCTTGCACTTGAAAATTCCACGGTCATAACAATATCTCAGACTTGCTAGCCGAGGATGCGGTTGCCTTTGGTGGATCTTCTGAGAAGACTGACTGAATATTGAATATTGTTATTGTATATATAATCATATTGTTATTTATTGGGCAGAGTACACAAGATTACAATCTTTTAGAGTAAATTACGTCTTGGTAAATAATCCGAAATTCTTACAACTAGCTTAAGATATACATATGTAGGAGCAAAGAATTGCAAAGAAGTAAGAGAGAAGTAAGAAAATACGAAAGAGTTGTTTAGAGCTTTAAATCAAGGGACAATGACGGTCAAGTTGTTCACCAGGTGAAGTAAATTGGGTGGCTTGAGAGTGCAAGCATATATAAATGAACAGATTAACCTCGCTAGTCCAACCTGCAACAGTCTTAAGCTCATGAATAGAGGCTCTAAAGCAGCTCCAACTTGCCGATTCAAATTTCAATGAACCGTGTGAAATAGACATTATCCTGGGAGCTAGCTGCGTTTTTAAAGTAATCGAGGATGGTCAATTGTATGACAGTAGTGGTGAGCTTGTCGCTCAAGAGATCATATTTTGTGGGTAGTTGTAAACTCGTCTTCGTGTCCAGTCAATCCAGTACAGAACTTTCACCTTCAAGCTTTCGAAAATATAGATAAAACATTGCGACGCTTTTGGGAAGTCGAAGAAATAGAGCAAAAGGGTGAATTATTAACAGATGAGGACGAGTGGTGTGAGTTACACTTCCAAAGACATTTAACACAAACAGGTAATCGTTATGCAGTAGGCTTGCCATTTAATACCGAAGTGGCTGAACTGGTCGCATCTGTTCAAGGGACAATAAAACGTCTCTATACTATGGAGAAAAGATTTCAAAGATGCAGTTTTCAAGTTTGCAATATACGAACTTTTTGAGGGAATATGAAGAATTGGGACATATGGAACTCATTCCAGCTAATGAGATCGCTACCAAACCTGAAACAGCCTTTTATCTTCCTCATCACGCCGTGTTCCACTCACTCCAGCTCCAAAAATCAGAGTCGGGTTCGATGGATCATACAAATCTACTTTCGGAGTCTCTTTAAATGAAAGAAAGATTTATTTGCAATATTATGCGAAAGTTTACAGTTACGCTATAGCACTTTGCGCAGATGTCGAAAAAATGTATAGGAAAGTCCTAGTGATTCCGGAGAACAAAGACTTCCAGAGAATTGTTTGGCGAGAGCAGTCTGAATTTCCTATAAGGCATTATAGACTCAACACCGTAACTTATGGAACACCTTCTGCACCCTTCTTAGCGACATGAGCTCTCTAACAAATCGCCATCGAGTTTCAAAATAAATATCATGACGAGTCAGAAATTATCAAAAGACAGTTTTATATAGATGACCTCCTAAGTGGAGCAGATACTCTGATCAATGCATTTAGAAAACCTTCAAACAATGTTAGCAGCTAAGGGATTCAATTTGACCAAATGGATATCCAATGGAGCAGGATTATTAGCGATTGATGAAAATATTTTAACTACTAAGGTTTTGGGAATCCAGTGGGACCCAAACTCGACACTCTCCTTTATAAATTAATACTATACTATACTATGTGCCCCTTAATCCCTCGTGGGACATAGGGCGGAAACAGTTGCCCTCCAGCGGACTCTGTTTTGCGCGACAGCTCTTAGCTCTGACCAGGATCTCCCAGTAGTTGCGGCCTCTGCTAGTAGGGTTCTCCTCCACGTTGTTCTAGGTCTTCCTACTCGACGGGAACCTTGCGGATTCCAGTCAAGGGCCTGTTTGGCTAGATTTTCGTTATCGCGTCGCAAGGTGTGGCCAACCCAATTCCATTTCCTTCGCCTGATTTGGTCGTCTATCCTTTCTTGGCCGGCACGGCGCCATAGCTCTTCATTTGAAATTCTATCTTGCCAGCGGATTTTTAGGATACGACGTAGGCATCTGTTTATGAAGACTTGTAGGCGCCCTGTGATGAATTGGGTGACTTTCCATGTTTCGCAACCGTATAAAAGAACTGCCTTAACGTTGGAGTTGAACAGCCGCAATTTGGTGTTGGTTGAGATCTCCGTTGATCTCCATATGCGGAACAAGCATGCATATGCGCTTCGTGCTTTATTTATTCTGGAACTGACGTCTTCTTCTGCACCACCATTTTCGGTAATAATACTACCGAGGTAGCAGAATTTATCTACCAGTTCCACGTCACGGTTATTCAGCGCAGTTCGTTCAAGTGTGTTTGCATTTATCCGCACCATAAAAATAAATTATAGTTTATAAATTAATAGTACCTGAGTAATCGGAGCTCACAAAGAGGAAGATACTTTCAAAATCATCAAGGATTTTCGATCCAATGGGTTGGCTTGCTCCTGTAACAGTGTCCATGAAAATCCTATTGCGACGATTATGGTTATGCCAGTATGTGTGGGATGATGTCCTTCTAAACGAACTGGTACATGTGTGGCAAGTAATTAAAGAACAACTTCCGCTTCTTGTCACAATTCGAATTCCCAGATGCATCTGTTCAGAAAGAAATCGTCTTCAATTACATGGCTTCTGTGATGCCTCTGAACGTAGTTACGCTGCTGTGGTATACTGCCGCAATATTGACAAAGACCAGATATATATACTCGATTGATTGCGGCTAAAACCAAGGTGGCCCCTCTAATACAGATTTCTCTTTCCAAGGCTAGAATTAAATGGAGCATTCTTACTCACGAAATTGATACGAAAGATTCTAGAATCATTAGAAGCAAATCTCACATCGAATGACATTTATGCATGGACCGATTCAACGGTAGTTTTAGCTTGGTTGTCTGATACACCAAGAAAATGGAAATCATATTTATTTATTTATTTATTAGACTTAAATATCTGGTGGAATGGTCCAACGTGGTTACAGACAGAATCAATAACTCCGCCATGTAAGGAATCCAGAGGGGTGACTTTCGATACTACCGCCGAATTGAAACAATAGTCCAGTCGCTAACTTTCATCAACAAGTTTCAACCTCCACAATCTTTGACCAGCGCTCCTCATATGCCAAGATTCTTCGGATCTTCTCCTATTGTACTCGTTTCATTCACAACACTAGGTGCCAGCCGGCTCAAACAAAATTAAAATGTCTAACTGCATCTGAATATAATCAAGTTGAAGCCCTATGCTTTCGACTTGTGCAGCAAACCCACTTTTGGGCAGAAATAGGAAAACTAAGTTCTCTAGCTGCGTTATGTCCATTCCTGGATTCTAACGACGTACTCCGAGTTAGAGAAGACTAAACTACTCTAACTATAACTTCGATTCGCTCCCAATTTTCCGCAATCGTTGGTTAAAGTACTTACCCTGTATCGTATCAATTCCGTGACATTAAAACAATTTGTTCGCTGCCAATGAAAGGTTCAAGGCTTGCAAATTTTAATACTATTTTATGCCTAATTTCTTTTCAGAAAGGCGGTAAAGTAGCTCTATGTAGAATCAATAGTTTGCGAGATATACTGCTGTCTTGGCATCGTGCTGCATTCGTTTCCGCACCACCTCAGAGGTAGAGTGCTATGGACGTTTTTTACATGGTGTCCCCCGTAGGCCTAATCATTGGGCTCCAAGCTATGACAAAATTTTGCCGATTATCACTCTATCTCTTCTATTTCCACTTCTTTCATACTGTCATCTTCATCTACAATCATATCCGAAGAAAATAATGAAATATGGTCGCGAAAACGAAGATATAGCCAACCAAGTCCTTGACGGAAATACGGAAAATGCCCGTGAAGTTGGAAGACCTAGAACAGCTTGGAGGAGAACCTTATTAACTGAGAGCTGTGGCGCAAAATAGAGTTTTCTGGAAGACAATTACGTCTACCCTATGTCCCATGAGGACCTCCTGCCCACACGGCTATATTTTTCCCTCATACCCTACAGTAACCCTTTCGCGCACAATACGGTCTAGAAATTCGTTTATAAAAAAAAGTTCGACTGTGGAATAATGTTCTGTAGTCCGTAATACCGAACTGGTACAACATCTTAGAGTTCAAACGTGCGGAACATCGACATCTAGGCCCATGACCTTTTTTATTCTCTTCTATCCTTCTAACTATGCATAATACTATTAGCCATTGCACCATCACCTGAAAGACAGACTGGTTCGGAGTAAGTTTGGTCATGGGAATTAGTGGTATCAAAACAAGAGAGCTGGTGGGCCTCGACACTTCAATTAATAAACCAACCAACCTAGATGTCTTTATTTCACATGCTTTCCTTACTTATTTATTTATCGATACATATCACTTTCGCTATCTGGTTTAATTTATAACTTGACAATAAACCCCCGCTTTTCAAAGTCTCAAAGGAATTCAAAAACACCAAGGAGCATAAAAATCGCATTTTTCTAAGTTTAAATTAACACGAGAAAGCACATTCCCACGTATCCTTTTTCCCCTAAAAACTTTTTTGCAACTTTTAACATTTAAGTACCTACTCACACCTGATTTGCACATTTTAATTTCCACGATTTATGTCTGAATAGGGGCTTCAGGAAACCCACGAAGCCAGTGAAGGAGATTGACATTTATCTGAATAAATACAAATTCGATTTCCGACGTACGGATGACACCCGCTCTCCGACAAAACGAACTCCTTACAATTGGAAGATGTGGTAATCGAACCTGAATTAAAATCTTCGATCAAATTGAAATCTTGTGATTACGTATCTCCTAGTTACGGAGTGGCTGAGAATCCTGCAGTTGCTTGAGAGGAGTAGAGTAGAATGAATCCGTATAGCAGGGAACTGAATCAACATTTCACCGCACACAATCTCCTACTCTCCGGTCCCGGAATCCGCAGTTCATTCGATTTGAATTAAATCGGGTAAATGTAAACTCAAACAATGGACTAAAATCCTTTCAGAAGATGTTTGCCTTTCAGCTAGTGGTAGGCGAGGATCGCCAGGATATGCGGGGATATTAAAACTTTCTTACAAATCTCTAGATCTCGACTGCCAATATCCTTCGTTATCCAAAGTGGAACTTCTGAATAAGTTTCCATTTTCATAACAAATGAACCCCAATATTATTAATTCCAGACTTCTGTTCTCTAATGAAGAACGTATTAGAGGGGCTTCCGAGAAAAACCGCCAGGGTGGCTATCGCTTTGTGACTTGTGCAATTCCTGGAATCATTTGCCAGCAACTTTAACTTGCACGAGAATTAAAATTGATTTCTCTGCTGAGGAATGTCGGTTATTCAGGTTAAGGATTGGGGAACAACGCCATGGTGGTGCCAAATTTATTAATATTTTCCCTTTTCGATTTGATTCGTCCTTATTAAGACCACTAAAGGCAAACTAAAGTCTGGAAGAAGATGCTGTAAAGATTGCCATGCTTGGAATTTTGCGTGAATTTGTGGCATAAGAGGGATGTTAGATTTAATGCTGGCAGTTTGTATCGATCTAATTTTTTAAGAGGATTATAGATATCCTTTTGATGAGCGATTCTCAAAATGAATGGTTCGATTGTTAAATCGAATGGGATTAGAAGAAATGTTATTTCGCCGCAAGATAATTTTAAAATGACCTAAGCGCTTAAATATAACAATTGCACATGTGCTATAAAAGCGAATATCAAACTTGATGAATATGTGGAAACCAATTTTTTCGATGGTGTATCTAGGAAAAAATCATAAAAAACAGGCCATTCTTAACTACGCAGATATAATTGCTGACTTCCTTATTATATACAACTGTTTCCGCCCTATGTCCCATGAGGGATTAAAGGGGAATAAAGTAAGTAACTGTTATTATATACAAATAAAACAGTAGCTGCATTTCTTTTGTGCTAAATTTTACTATTTTTTAATCGTGAGTACTTGCAACTACTCTTGCTCTAATCAATGACGAATTAACCCTTAATCAAATTAAGCAATTGCCTAGGGCGTCACAACTGGGGGGCACCAGAAGAAGCAGAAAAAATCCGCGCGTCTCACTCTCTCGTCACCAAAAACCACACCAAAAAAAGTTTCTAGGACTAATTTGAAAATCGCGCGTTTTAAATTGACGTAGAGTCCGACCTAAAGTTATAACCCCGCTCCCGCTTGCCCACTCGCTGCCCGCTAGTACATTCGGAAATTCGAATGCACCGGAATTGCGATCAGCCAATCACAAACCACCTCTTCTCCGCCTAGCGCACCTGCAAATCTGTGTGAGCTTTTTTGTTCAGATATTAAGTTTTTGTTAGTTCAACAGGTTTTAGAGGCTGGAGGAATACCAAAGTAATGATTGAAGGTCACGAAAAGAGTTTTAATCACAGAGATTGTCTATTGACATATGTACATATTTAACACGCAGGCAAGGCTTATGCTTGAAACCAAGATTTTGACAAGCAAATTCGAGTTATAGCTCTTTTTCGCACATAAGCAGAAAGAGGCCTTCCTTTTCCCGGTGGAGTAGAGAGATTTGGATCTCCTCAGAGTGGAAATTTTCTAGCGTTGCTTTTAAGTCAATTTGATCCCTTTTCAGCGGCACACAAGCTGCTTTTACACTACATGATTTTCTCATATGAGATGTCAGCTGAACTTGCTCAAAAGGGAAATCATATTGTGTGAATTCAATGGTAACACTCATATTAGATCTCTTTTCAGCAACTCAGCTGATATTTTGACATTAGAAGCCATCTTAATTTTTATGTGAGAAAGCTCGTGAGAAAACTTTTGTATCGACCAACAATCGCAATTGGACGTTGTTTTTACATAAAAAATTAAAAGGAAAATTGTTTGAAAAATTAAAAATGAACAGTGCGTAAATATTTGTTTTTAAATTGTAAAAATAAATATACATTAATATTTATTTTAGTCGGAGTGGAGTCGAGAGAATGTTTTAACTTTAATAGATCATTGGGAGACGTTTCCATGTTTGTATAAAGCAAAAGATCCCTTGAATTCAAACAAACATGCACGTTACGATGATCTATCAAAATTAGCTAACACTTTAAAAGATAAAATGACTAATATCACTCCAAAAGAAGTTAAAGTAAAATTAACGAACCTCCGTGGTCAGTATTCTACGGAATTAAAAAAGCTTAAGAATAGCAATTTCAAAAGTGGCATGGGCAGGGACGAACTGCATGAGCCTTGTACATATTGGTTTCCAAAAATGAAGTTTTTGAACGATTTTATAAATTTGAGAAAAGGCAAATGTAACGCCGCTATGGTAAGTTAAAATTGTATGATTTTTTCAAATTGTATTTTTATAATTTTCTTATGATTGCAAACCAACAGATGAGCGAGGATTCCTTGTGCAATGATTTATCCAACGCAACTCCGGATTTAGAGGATGATGTTGTATACTATCACCAACTGCAAAAAGAATAAAATTTGGAGAGCTGTCATCAACGCCATCAACATCAAGAGACTCGAGAACCAGCACAAATGAGATGGCAGAGGAATCAGATCAAGCGGAAACGGCTCTTCAGTCTGCTGCTGTTGCCCTTAATAAAATAAGCGCAACGTACCCTGAATCTAAGCAAAAATATAGTGATGACGTTGAAGCATTTGGAGAATATGTGAAATCGGAAATTGCTCCCATTACTAATCTAGTTATAAGAGCCGACTTAAAAAACAAAACTAGTTGGGATGTGGGTTTGACCCCTTCGGTCCACACGATTAACTTCCCAGTATGATGAACGAAGATGGAATCAACTGACTTCTTACAAAATAGTTATACGTTTAGCACTAGTGGAAAATTGGCTAGTATCAGAACTGATGACAAAGCAATCTCGATAGAAGCTAGTTCAAATAACTATAATAGTAGTAAGTCCACAAGATTTTTCTAGAGAATTTGTTTTTCCTGAACGTTAGCAAACAAACATGTCCTCCGTATTTCGTTCGCTGCACTAAAGCGGGTGATCAAATTCGTATTGAGTGTGCTGATGCGCCGTTGACAAACAGAAGCGAGTGACTTCATTTGGAAATTCCAAAGCTTTCCGGAGATATTGGCAAAACTGTAACTGTTAAGTACTTGTCAGACTTGAGCAAAAAGAACAAATTTTGCGGTAACTACTGGAAATCCCGGGATGAGCCGCAACTTTCTGAAACTGTATCACGCGTAAAAAATAATTCCCCGTCAAAAAGTGTTAATCCAAGGTTTGAAAAATTCGCGCTGTTTGTAAAGGGTAACGAAATTTTTGCACTACATATTTTGAAAGGTTGTCGGATTTTGACAAGTGATGTTTTGTTCGAAGGCTATCGCTGTGCAGGACCCAGAAAAGATCACTTCGTTTAGAACGGGTCTCATTCCATCGAGTTTATTAGATATTAGCAAAACTTGTTAAGGCCTTTCTGACAATTAGAAGAAGTTTTTCTATTTAAACAAAAAAGGCCGGACCGAATATTATGAATTTTTTTTCAGAGCATTTCTTCGTTAATATTCTTTTTTCGGCACCTCAATGAAGTCGATATAGTTTTTAGCTCGGGCGGTATCGTGCAGGTACAAAAATCATAAAAGTGAAAAATGAAACTTTTATATAAAAATTAAATTTTTTTATTGCCTCCCACTGCCAAGGGACAAATCCTATATTGTTGAAATAATATGTAAATCGATTTCTGATGTCCATTCCTGCATCGCTTGAGCGGTTTCCACGGGGCTTATCTAGGTGTGCGAGAAAAACAGTGTTTCGCCACTGACCGCCGACCGGGTGTAAATGTTAAACTTTGTACGTCTTCTCTATCTGCCCTTTGCATGTAACTATGTCCTTCTTCTTTTTGGATATAATTCTGAAGAATACAAGCAGCTATGGTAATCAATTCTACTTTTTCGACATTAACATTAATGTCAGTTTGCAGAATTCTAAATTTGTTGGACATAATGCCAAAAGCATTCTCTACCACACGACGCGCTCGACTTAAATGATAATTAAATATCTTCGATTCATCTGTCCATGAGGTTTCAAAATTCTTTCCGTCAATCTAAATGCGTCGTCGGCAACTATGATGTACGGTAGCTTTTCAGTCATTCCAGGTAAACATTCATTAGGGGAAAGTTGAAAAAATTATTGCAAATTCCAGCACCTAATGAAGATTCATTGAAAACGGCTGCATCATTTGCCCTTCCGTTACATCCAACATTTACATATAGAAATTATAGTTGGCATCTACAAGTAATAAGATTATGCTATGGAATCCTTTGTATGTAGTTAAAATAAAATGAGCCGTCTTTCCTTTTGGCGAGAAATGCAATATGTTTTCCATCTGCAATAAACCAGTTTAATATTCATATAACTCATATACATATGCATATGTATACAGGGTGTCCCGCGCTGGCTTGCAAGCGGTTAATGCTAGATAGTACAGAAAAAATGATCGACAAAAAACGCAAAACGTGGGTGTTATCTACGCCCGTTTTCGAGATAGGGCCTTTTGAATTTTGGTAATGTCGATCATTTTTTCTTTACTATCTAGCATTAACCGCTTGCTTGGCAAGCCAGCGCGGGACACCATGTATATTGTGGAATAGAAACTGTTTACCTAGTGCCCCTAAACATAATGGAAAATTCCACTTTTTCTCAAATTCAGCTGCAATTTCCCTCCATTTCGCTGGTGACTCTGGTGAAATAATAAGCTAATGAGCTTCTTTCTATTAACATTCGGCCAGGATCATTACTAGCTAAAAAGTTCTTCATGCAATTTCCATTATGCAAACTTACTTTCATATATTAATCTTATAACGCCAAACATATCGCTTTTAAAGTCTCTGAAATAATTTGACACAGAGCAGGCACCGAAATACGAAATCCATAGGATAAATTTACAAATGTTTCCCCACTAGCCAAAAACCGTAGTGTAACCAATAATGTTCAAAGAATACATTTTGAGTGAGACTGGCCCAGTTGCAGCTGATATGGATTCTATTAAAACTGTATTCTGTTTCATTATATTAGGTCTCACTTTCTGGAGTAATTTTTGGAAAGTTCCAACAGACATTCTTGTGGAATTTTTAAAACTGTGGGTATCCTCGTTCCGAAATTCATTTAAAACTAAATTTGACAAATCCTAGTCAAGTCCCCGTTTAAGTAGCCATGATCTGCTCCATAACATCCTACTTTTACGATTTTTTGTTTTTAATTTTGAATTATTTAGTTTGCTTTTGTACAATAACCCAGCACATATAATACTAATTATAACTGGAATTTCGCAATTCATTTTATCTATTTATTTTCTATATAATGTCTGTCTTCTATTTTCGTTTCGCATGTCTCCAGTTCCGGATGTTGAGCATTGACTCTGCGTCAGCCATCACAGTCTATCCATCTCCTCCTGGGTCTACCTACTGGCCTACTTCCCGAAATTTCTGATGCCATAAGCCGTTTTGGGATACGATTGTCCTCCATTCTGATTATGTGGCCGGCTAGTCTCAGTCTGTTGATTTTTATGAAAGTTGAGAGTTATGGGTCGTCAAAAATTTCATACAACTCGTTGTTGTATCTTCTTCGCCATATTCCATCCTCTCTGGTTGGGCCTATTATGTATCTGAGAATTTTCCTCTCAAGCCTGTTGACTCGTTCTTCTATGTCCTGGGTCATAGTCGAAGTCTCGCTACCATAACACAGTACTGGTCGTATTACTGTTTTGTAGAGTGAGAGTTTCGTTTTCCTGTGTACAAATCTTGAGTGCAGGATTTGTTTTTGGGCATAAAAGGATCTATTAGCCAGTAGTATTCGTCTGATTATTTCTCCTTTTTCTTCGTTTCTTTTTGTGATTGTAGACCCAAGGTAGACTGTTTTATCGACTACTTCTAGGTTATGTTCGTCGATGGTTATATTTCTTCCCATTCTAAATCTTCCTGCTCTGGAATGTTGCATCACCTTCGTTTTTTCTACGTTTATCTTCAGGCCTATGTCTTTTGCCGCGTCTTTTAATTCGACATAGACTTCTTTTGCTGCCAAAAAGGACCTTCCCACGATGTTTACGTCATCAGCAATTGTACCAAATGGGTAGCTATTGATGCACTTCTCTGGACTGACGTTTTCCTTATCAACCATTCTAGGGCCATGTTGAAAAGCATGGGGGCCAGCCCAACTCCTTGTCTAAGCCCTTGACGTACTTCGAACTCCTCTGTTATAACATTCTGGATCCTCACTTTCGCCAGTGAGCTATTTGTGGCGCATTTGATCAGTTTTACCAAAGTTGAGGGGACTCCTATTTCCGATAGGATTCTGTTTATTGATTCATATGCCTGTTGAAAGTCGACAAATATCTGGTATACATCTACATTCCTTTCCCAGGTTTTCTCCAGAATTTGCCTTAAGGTCAGCAGTTGGTCCGATGTTGACCTGTTTGTCCTAAAACCAGCTTAATATTCTCCTATAAGGCCTTCCGCTATAGGTTCCAGTTTTTGTTTCACAAGGATTGTAAAGATTTTGTAGCTGGTGCTGAGGAGTGAGATGCCTCTGTAGTCTTTGCAGTTTAATTTATCCCCTTTCTTGTATATTGGACATATAATCGCTTTCTTCCAGTGCTCTGGTATAACTTCTTCCTCCCAGATGGTGCTTATGAGTTCGTGTAAGGTTTGTAATAGTTGGGGTCCTCCTTCCTTTAGCAGCTCAGCTGCTATTCCATCGGCGCCAGGCGATTTGTTGCTGTTCTGCCTTTTTACAGCTTCCCGCACCTCATCCAGTGTTGGTAGTTCTATTGAGATGTTATCTTGGGGAATTACAAAAGCCTATGTCTCTGCATTCTCGTTTAATATGGAGATAGGGTTCAATAGGTTCTGAAAATACTCTCTCCACCTTTCCTTTATCCTATCAGGATCTGCCAACAAGTTCCCATCTATGTCCTTGCAGATGTCCGTTCTTGGCTGAAACTTATTGGCGATCTGGCGAGTTCCTTTGTACGCTTGTCTAATTCTCCCTTCATTGAAGTCTTCCTGTATCTGTAAGATTTTCCTATTTAGATATTCCCTCTTCTTCTTTCTGCACAGCTTGTCTGCGTTTTTTCTTTTTTCCTTGAAGACTTCCATCCTTGCTCTTGTTGGCCTTGCGATGTACTCTCGGTGGCTCTGGTTTCTTTCTTCAATTGCGGTTCTACAGTCTTGGTCAAACCAATCAATTCTAGTCTGTCTGGGGGCCCAGCCTAGCGCCTCTTCTGCTGCCCCCTTTATGCTGCTTTTGACCTGTTCCCATTTGTCGTTGATGCTGGGATGCTCATCTACCTCTCTCAAGTTTTGTACGACAGCATGTTGGTAGGCATTTCTTATTTCTTCCCGTTTTAGCTTATCTACATATATCGTATTTTAGTTGAGTTTGCCCTCTATGCGTTTTAGTTGCTATCCGGGTTCTCAATTTCACTTTGACCAGATAGTGGTCCGAGCCACAGCACGCTTCTCTCATTGTTCTTACGTCCAGTACACTCGTGGCCCCTCTTCTTTCAATTAGGACGTGATCAATTTGATTATTAGTTCCTCCGTCTGGGGACTGCCACGTAATCTTATGTATATCTTTGTGCGGGAACATTGTTGGACTTACTACCATTGCTTTGAGCTTGCGAAATCGATCAATCGACTGCCATTGTCATTGGTAACGTTATGTAGGCTATGCTTTCCTATGACTCCTAGGAACTCCTCTTATTTTCCTACTTTGGCATTCATATCTCCAAGCACCATTTTAATATCGTTTGACGGTATTAACCTGATGGTGTTTGATCGCTCTGTAGAATTCCTCTTTCTCCTCATCCGTTTTCTCTTCTGTGGGCGCGTGGACGTTTATAAGACTGATGTTATGTAGCCTTGTTTTAATGCGAAGCGTGCATATTCTATTGCTGACTGGTTTGAAGTCCATAATCAGAGATTTCATTTACTTCTCTATGATGAATGCTACTCCGAACTCTCTTCTTCCATTTGATGATCCGCTGGAGAGTACCGTGTGGGTTCTTAGATCCATTATACTACTGTGAGTCCATTTTGTTTCCTGAAGGGCTGTGATCCTTATGCTAGTACTAATAAAAGCGAACGCAAAGCGCCCGTTCTGTTGAGCGTCCTGACGTTCCATGTTCCAAGATCGTATTCCATATTCCGTTGCCTGAGTCGTTGCCGTTGAGTCCGTCCTGTCCGAGGCCTGCCTTGAGGATTCGTGACGGGTAGGTTTTTACGGTGGAAGGTTGTCAGCCTGCCGCCCAACCCCCAACCTGGAGGACCAGTCCGGTATTTGCTTCGTTTTGAGGCGCGAAACACTCGCCTTTCACCCTCCTCAGTCTGTTACTCTTGTGTAGACAAGAGCATCCAGGGACACCCGATGTAAAATCTACATCTTCGTAGAGGTTGAGGTAGGATTCGGTAGCATATCGGAAAATCTTAGATCGTGAAAACCTTAGATCGCAGGTGGCGTTACCCAGGATTTATCTCTTTGATGTACCGGCACCATCAAAGGCCTCTGAGGCCGTTGCTACCATAAGTTTAACCATAAGTGGTTATAAATTTTGTTTATAAAAAACTTTAAATTTTAATTTTCTGGCATAAAACTCGATAAAAGTCGAAATCCGATGTTCCTCCGCAAGAATCTGAAGTACGATGTTTTTCGTCTCAGATCCCTTTTTCTTCCTGGAAAATTGTAGCCTGGCCGTTTTTACGACCGACTCTTTGAAATCCGATGTTCTTCGCACAGTTGTTGAAGTCCGATAGTCTTCTACTCAGGCGTCGATATTACCTTTTTCTTTTTTATTTTTTTAGTCAACTCCCATCGCTCTTTCTACCTTAAATATAAAGTTTGCATATAAGAATTCTTGCATTTTTGGCGCATCTAATCGGATGATTATCCTTTGTGTTCCTTTAATTTATTACTACGAAAAGTTACCAACAGAAATACTAAAATGTGATTTGTCACCATATAATATGGCCACTCAAGCTGATAAGTGAAATGTTCAGGCTTATTGTGGTTATCACTTTCGGTGACAAATGGTGAGACAAAAATGATAACTGAAATTACTCCCATCTTTGAATTTACTATCCAGGATATTTAAAGTTACAATGACAGTGATATTTCTCGTTATGGTGAGGTGACAACCACAATAAAGCTGAAAAACATTTTTTCTCACTTCGCTATTTGTCACCGAAAGTGACAAGCACAATAAGGCTGATTATGCTTCGTTAATAACGGCATTGCACGCAGGGCCGGACTAAACCAAGTGCCGCCCCCACGCCAATCGCAAGTTGCATATAC
The DNA here is from genome assembly GCA_949987705.1 of Thereva unica. NCBI lineage: Eukaryota > Metazoa > Arthropoda > Insecta > Diptera > Therevidae > Thereva > Thereva unica. The sequence continues at coordinate 34,556,925 of OX465284.1, read as the reverse complement.
TTTTAACACAACAACTTTTTAGAAATTTATCCGCATATTCATTTACATAGCACTTTCCATGTTTCTGGGTTTAATGGTTTCAAATTGTAGTGGTGAAAGATCTTTCTCAGTGTTAAAGAGAATAACAACAAATTATTTACGTGACGAAAAACTTAATTCATTTGCAATATTGTGCATTGAACCTGAGCTTAATCGATCTCTAGATGTCGAATTGTTAATTGACGATTTTGCTCAGAAAAAAGCTCGAAAAGTACTAATTTAAAAACCGTAGAATAGTAAAAAAAATTAAATAAAAAAAATTTCATTCCAAAATATTAAAAAAAAAAATTCACATTATTGCCGCCCCTAGTAATGTGCCGCCCTACGCCATGGCGTTGTTGGCGTAGGCGATAGTCCGGCCCTGATTGCACGGCTATGAATTGTGAATTGACTTAATCTTGAATAATTTCTTATTTTGTCACATTCAATTTAGGCATTGTGATATCATCATCCCCATCTTAAAGCCAACTAATTTAAAATTGGCTATATTAAAGATAATTTAATAAATACCACTTAAAACTCACACCCGCTTTAACACAAAAGGATCTCATTCACCCAGAACCGAATTTACTACCAAACCTGTGGATGATTTAGGCACTAACTGCGAAATACATATAAAGTTACAACACTCCTGACAGCAAACTGGAGAGAATGACCCTGCCACAATTCGGATTTCTTAAAAAAAATTGAGCCAACAAGCATCCAAAGACACCAGAAACCCCCACTCCGTCTGCAGACATGCTTTAACACATCGAAATGCTCAAGGATGAAAAATCAGTTAGGACTCCGTTGTCCTCATAATTGCGCAGCAAGCAGCTAGTAGGCCCAATCTCGAAAACATCATAAACCAGCCCAATGAACACCCAAGGCCCAGCTGTGTAAGCAAGTTTGAAAGCGTAAATCGTCATGTCTCTAATTTGTCAAAAGTCTACAAAGTTAAATTCCCAAAGAGGCGTTCTCTGTTAAAAGGGATAAAAAATAGGTCATCCCACTTGCCAACCCCGATCTGCTTCGTCTGTTGTTTTCCTTTAAGATTGAATTAGGAAATAGCCTGCTGCCAGTGTTCCGACAAAGAAACGGTTAAGTCAATAAAGACAGATCGTCTCCATGCCTTCGAGTTGATCCGAGGCGAGTCACATATTCACCCTGAAGCCGGATCTAATAACGTTGCAATCCCACTTGAAACCTTGGGCATGTTGGCCCTAATCCTCACGACCACTTGTAAAGTACCTAACACAATCCTCGGAGGTCGGGTCATAGGGCAACCCCTTGGCTAGGTCTTTGCTACTTTACATAATTCACTAGGAGATAGTTCCGCAAATCATCAACCCGAGTGCGAAGGAATATTGACATCCAAGGGTAAACACACCTGTTCGAGGGCTGCCCACGAGCATCTCCACGTTTCTCCTCCAGTCGTACGCCTGCATTTGCATTATCCCTTTTCATCCTTATCATTTTGGGCATCCCGACTCATGACCTCGAGGGGCTGGCGGGAGGGGGCGGGGTTCAATGTCAAGTTTAAATGTATGCAAAATAAATCGACTTTCCGAGCAAAAGGCGAAAATTAATTCACTCGGAACTAGTCTTGCCAGATGTCCCGATTTGCGAGGGACGTCCCGATTTTCAGGGTCTGGGGACGCGTCCCGATTTGCACCTGATCGGGACACTAAACGTCCCGAAAAATCAATAAATTTATTAAAAACCGTTATTATTGGAAAAAATAAATAAATTACGTATCAAATCACTATGTCAAGTGCGCCAATGTGCGCAAAATGGCACGCATCACATAACTAACGCTATAGGTATAGCTTTGTTTTGCTCTCTCGCTCAGAGACGCGATCGCTCCTCGATGTGTGCTTCTCTTTAGCTTTAATCAATCATTCGTCCGTACTTTATGGCTTCAATACCAGTATCAAACGCGGTAACGGAGAGGGTACTTTCCAAGGCTAACTAAATTTGGTCTGATAGGTGAAACCGTTGGACACTCGAGCATGTAAGAAATTCAAATTAAAACCAACTTTTGCATGGCTTGCAGTGAATTTTATAACTAAGTTATAAAAAACAAGGCAATCCTAAAGGCAGCAACATCTAACGAAAAATATAATTTTAATAAAAAATAAATTATTTCAACTTATAAGCCACGTCAATACTTAAACTACAATTTTATTGCAATATTTTGGAATTTCTACTAGTTCAGCAAGTCTGACTACTATTAAGTAGGATAAATTCAGATGTAGGTACGAATAATATTAGTAGAAAAACGCAATAAATTTGACTTTAACTTAAAAAACCTTGTTTTTTTGCTTGTCCCGATCTACAACCCTAAAACCCGATTTGTTTTACCTTCTGCCCCGATTTAAAACAAATCGGACCTGGCAACACTACTCGGAACTAAATGAATTCATAATTTCCACCCTTTACACTTTAATTCAGCTTTCCCGAAGCGAATATTTTCTTTTAAACAAAAGAAAAGAACAACATTTCGGAGCTTTTCACCACGAAAGTTCATAAACAAACTGAATTAAGGGTTGCCGTCTGTACAGGAATTTTAGTGCCATCGTGAAATCGTGTAGAATCGAATTAGGGAGGAGATTTGCTTCTATCTGAAATTTTGATGCGATGTGATGTGTGAGCAACTGCACCTTTATGTGCACTGGAGAGATCACCTATTGGCCTACTGACATCAAGAAAAGACAAATTATAATTGACTTTATTTTCATTGGAGTACGTGCGCCGGCGTATTTGGAGTAATTGATGAATGAATGACGTGTATTTACAGTGAGAAATATTTTGCTTTGATGAAATACAAGTCAATGTAATTTTAATAAATACCATACCATTCTAAAAACTTAAATAATTTTTCTATCAAATTAATACAATTTTCCATATTGTGCTTATGTTACAAAATTTTTGCATAAATTGTATATTTTTATTATTATTGAACTTAATCAAAATGCAAAAAAATTTGAAAGCAATAAATGGCTGAGAAAGACAAGGCATTCTGCGTACATTTCTACCTTATTCATAAAACTAGGTGAAAATTTTACAAAAACACAGGGTGATATGTAAATCTCTACCAAAAAAAATTCAAACCTCCTTGAGGGGAGCTAAGGCTATAAGAAAGAAGAAAGGAATTTTGTCGAAGGCTTTAGCAAGGGAGGAAGAATGCTACTGGGACGTAAATCTGAGATATCTGCAGGGGTAGTTTTTTTCGGTAAAGGGATCACTATGGGGTTTTCTACAACAAGAGAACTTGGGAAGTAGTCGGGCAGTAATTAAAAACATGCGTCATGACATCCAAAATTAAGGTGGCAAGGAACTTAAGAACGCGTGGAGAGATTTCATCAGAACCGAAACCGATGCAGTTCGAGGAAGTTGGATCAGTGTGACGCTATGCATTTGGAATAGACATGTTTTGGTCGCTCTGGTTAATTTTTCAGTGTCAGTTTGGTTCCAGTGTAATAAAGTCGGCGATTTTATTATTAACGAACCCACGAAATTTCTCTTTGCTCGGTTTGAACTACAAAGTGTGGTATAAATGGTATAAATTTTTTCAAACTCCGTGACACCAAAAATTTGAACAGTTCTAGACACCTCGTTTCCAAATTTTATAAATATTGTTCTATCATTTCCCCTCTTTTTAGTTAAAAGTAGTTTGGGAAGGGATGCGCGCATGCCGAATGAATAAAGTTAACTTATCTTTATATGTGTTGAGCAGAGCTTTTAAATACATGTAAAACCCCTGCTCAACCAAGCCAGTTTATTCATCATAATAAGCATAATTTTACTATAATTATGCGAAATATTTAAAATAATTTAAAAAAAATTCTGAAAAAATTTCTTTAGAATTCATGAAATTCATAAAATGATAGCTCTCCGCAGTCGCAAGCAGAACAACCTCCCCGAGCAGAAGCGCGCATGCGACTGGAGGAAAACGTCAACAAATTAGTAATCAAAATGATAAAAACACAAATTTCGTATTTTTTAGTAGGAATTGCTACAAATTATTGCTGTAGCAAATGTGTAAAATACAAAAACCTTGAAAGAAAAAAATATATAAAAAGGGGCATTTATCATTCATAATTTGTAAATTTTTTAAATAATCATAGAAGTTCCAGAAAAACACACCTCCCTCTAAGATCTATACAATAATACAAGATAAGCTCATAAGGAAAAGCTCTGTTTCCATCTTGAAAAACTTAAACGCAATTTGTTAGAGAAAAGATCTGAGTAACGTCAGGGGAAAGCTTTTTTCCCTTATGAACTGAGATCTGAGTGACGTCACGAAGCTAGAGCTTTTCCTTATGAGCCTACCTTGTATTATTGTATCATGGGTGTTTATAAATAAAAAAAAGAAAAAAAAATTTTAAGAAACTCTTTTCTTTACCTTAATATATTGATCAGTTGTGAACACAAAATTAATATAAATACTAAAAAAATCGACTAAAAGGTAAAAAATAAGAAGATTTTAAACAATATAAACTTTTAAATCAAAATGGAAAAAATCTCACACATTCCTTAAAGAAAAGCGTGGGGTGCGTTTTTATGAAACAAAATGCTCAATTAGTGAAAATTCGTAGCTGTCTGAAATGTTAAAATTTATTCACGGCAGTCATGTTTTTTTAAGTTCAGGTTGGTATGGGCGCCCCACGCTTTTCTTTAATGAATGTGTGAGATTTTTTCCATTTTGATTTAAAAGTTTATATTGTTTAAAATCTTATTTTTTACCTTTTAGTCGATTTTTTTAGTATTTATATTAATTTTGTGTTCACAACTGATCAATATATTAAGGTAAAGAAAGAGTTTCTTAAAAATTTTTTTTTCTTTTTTTTTATTTTTTACTTTTTAGTAACGAATAGCGTTAATTAATACATTACAATTTCCAAACTTTTAATTAGATTATCATGTTAAATGAGGAAACTTTTTTACATGTTTTGTATTTGTTTCTTTACAACAGTTCTCAAGTGCAGCCCAAAAATGCACAATTTGATGACCCCTCAAAAATCTAATAGCGCTCTACGTTTTTTTTTTACATTTTGAAAGGTAGTGTGCTCGCGTATACTGGCTGGAGCAATAAAAACTAAAAACTGGAAACATATTTTTTTGCATCTTTTTAAATCATATTTTTATTTGCTATTGGTAGCTATGTTATGTCTTCCGCCATTTTTTAGTGAACGCCATATTTGATTTAAAACGACACTTTCATTTGATATCCATACCGAGAGCGAAGTAAATAAAAGGGTAAACGCCATTTTGTGTTGGCCGCCATTTTGAATTGAAATGACGGGACACAGACAACAGTATTCTAATTGTCACTCCCTTCCATTTGATACCCATGCCGAGCGCGTTGTAAAGAAAAATTGATCCTCTGTTTGTGTTGGCCGCCACTTTTATGCCGCCATTTTTCTACCGCCATTTTGAATTTAGGATGACGCTAATTGTATTCAACTTGTTATAACCTTTCATTTGATACCCATATCGAACGAGTGGCTTGTGAAGAAAAATGTAATCCATCATATTTTTTTGGCCGCCATTTTTAATTTGGAACTATCATTTTCGTGTGTTTTCGTCGGAAATACACATGTCTGTTAATTTTTACCAATTTTTATTGAAGGGAAGTGAATTTTAAGACTCTACATTGAGTACAACGAATAATTCCAAGCATTTTTTATTTAAAATCGTTTTTTGTTACTCAACAACAAAATCAACAACAAAAAATGTCATATTCGTGTATTGTCATCGGAAATATGTATGCCTGCAAAGTTTCCTCCATTTGCATTGAGTAAAAGGCGGTTAAATTAACGTTACAAGATTTGATGCTCCGAAGTGAAAGTAAAGAAAAGAGTTTAAAAAAGTTTGTTAATATAGAAATGTCGGAAACGAATCAACCGTGGCCCAAAACTAGAGATTTCATCGAGAGTGAAGGGAGTACATTCTTATATTTTCCTTTTTTTTCATTCTTTTGCCTTTTTTCTTTTTTTTTCTTTTCATTTTTTATGCTATTTCAGTTTTCGTCCTTTTCTGTTTGTAATGATGAAATATTCATTACGCGATCACGTTCCTTCAATATCCGTCATGGCTACAGTCTTTTTTTTATGTGATAGCGCTAAGCTCAGGAGTCACTCTGTATACTGCTAGTCCGTCATGTCGTTTGTCACGTCATGGTGCAATGTCTAGCAGTAAGCTTAGTACGCTGGAGGGGAGGAGGGTTATAAAGGTACGGGGTGGTATTGAAGAAGGTGGTGATGAACCCTCCATTTGAACTCTTGGATGTTGTATGAGCTTGAAAATACTGACGACGAGAGATTATTCCAGAGTCGAGTTGTTCTATTTACAAAGGATATCATATCTTGGTAGAGTGCGTGAAAGGGGGAGTGGCAGTTGAAGGGAATGAGACGAGTAGGCTAATCTGGTGTTGCGGGTATAAGATTGCTGTGGAGGCAGGAGAGATTTTAACTCGGATAAACAGTCCCTACGATAGTAGCGATAAAATTTTGTCAGTGCTGCTACATTCCTACGGTAGCTCACAACTACGGCACGGTAGCTCAGGGGGTCGATGATGGAGCAAACGTTATCGTCACCAATTAATTTAAGGGCCCTTTTTTGGACCTTATCTAACCATGCTAAGGTGGTTATTGGAGCGCCGCCTTAAACGGAGGCCGATGGCTGGAGGATGAACTTGCATCTCTTAAGAAATCCCAAGCACTGGAATCCTTGTTTGGGGATTTGGAATATGTGGTCATTCCTTCGCAAGTCTTTGGCTAATGTCACGCCTAAGATGTGTAGGGAGGGATCGGCCGTTAGTTCAACTTTACCCACTCTCAAGGATGGAGAGATGTTGATTTTTTCTTTGAAATAAGACAGTAATTGGTTTTGGTGCCGTTGAATTCAACACGATTCTCTCTTCCCCACTCTGGAATGAGCTAAATGTCGTTATTAATAAAGTTGGACATTAGTTCCCGATCATCAAGAGAGGAACGTAGAGTACCGCCGTCAACGAAGCTGAGAAGTGGATTGGAGGGAATTGAAAGTAGGACATTTATAAAGATGAGAAATAGGGCCGGTGATAAAATTGAACTCTGGGGGACCCCCGCAGAAATGGGGTGAGATTCAAATTTGACGCCATCCAAAACTACCTTAATTGAACGGCCCGAAAGGAAACTCTCAACCCACTTATAGAGAAGCAAGTCAATTCCAATTGCTTTGAGGTTAGCTATCAATGTTGAGTGCCATACTCCATCAAAAGCCTTGTAGATATCAAAAGCAACCATACTAGATTCACCAGATCCATGCAAACTTCGGTTGAGGTGTTCTGTAAGGGAATCTAAAAGATCACCAGTGGATCTTTTTTCGGAGGCCGTATTGTTTGTCGTTGATAAGTTGGTTGGATTCTAGACAAGCTTTTTTCCATGGTTTTGGAGAGATTAGAAGTAATTGCTATTAGGCGGTAATTGGAGGGAAGGCTGGAGTCACATTTTTTCGATATTGGCTAAACATAGGCAAGTTTCCAAGAGTCTGGGAAAACTCCGGAGGAGTATGATAGGAACAAAGTTTGCGCAGAGTTTTAGCCAAAGGTGAGGCGTAATGGCACTACTGACCTAGGAATGGCCCAAAAAAGGGGGACCTAACAATATGCGACAACTAGAGAGGCATCTGTTTATTATCTATTGTAGGCAAAATTTTGTAACATATATTACTATCTAGGATAAAAGAGACAGTAGACCGAACGCTTAGAAGGCAGTAGGCCGGATTGAGGAAGAGCCGCTCATGTATAGATCATATTAATACCTTAAGAATCATAGTGGAGCAGTCTACTGAATTAAGATCCGCTTTACCTTGCTTTCGTAGACTATGTGAAAGCGTTCGATTCGGTTAATAGGAGCTACGGGACTGCCTGATAAAATAATGGAATTGATAAAAACCCTATACAACAATTACAAATGCAGAGTTCCCCATAATGGAAAATTATTCGACATCTTTGAGGTGAGTTCAGGAGTACGCTAAGAATGCCTACTTTCGCCATAACTATTTCTTATATTAATAAATGACATCCTTGTCGGCGCTCTACATAGTGGAACAGGTGGCATACAATGGAATTTGCTAGACCGCTTTAAGATCTCAAGTACGCGGATGATATCTGTTTGCTGGCCCACAGAAACTAGGACATCAAAAACATGTTAAACAAATTGGCAACAGTAAGTAATCCAGTATGCTTAAGGCTAAATCCGACTAAAAACATAGAATAACTAGTAGGGATGTGGGTTTGACTCCTTCGGTCCACACGATTAACTTCCCAGTATGATGAACGAAGATGGAATAAACTGACTTCTTACAAAATAGTTATACGTTTAGCACTAGTGGGAAATTGACTAGTATTAGAACTGGTGGAAAAGCAATCCTGAGAAGAGTTAGTTCAAATAACTATAATAGTAGTAAATCCACAAGATTTTTCTAGAGAATTTGTTTTTCCTGAACGTTAGCAAACAAACATTTCCTCCATATTTCGTTCGCTACACTAAAGCGGATGTTCGAATTCGTATTGAGCGTGTTGAAGCGCCGGCGCCGTTGATAAACTGGGAAGCGAATGACTTCATTTGGAAATTCCAAAGCTTTCCGGAGATATTAGCAAAACTAATCAATGTAAAGTACTTGTCATACTTGACCAAAAAATAACAAATTTTGCGGTAACTACAGGAAATCCCTGGGTGAACAGCAATTTCTTGAAACTGTAGGACGTAGAAAACAATTCCTCTTCAAAAAGTGCTGAACCAAAGTTTGAAAAATTCGTGCTGTTTGTAAAGGTTTACGAAATTTTTGCACAATTTTTAAAAGTTGTCGGATTTTCACAAGTGATGTTTTGTTGGAAGGCTATCGCTGTGCAGAACCCAAAAAAGACCACTTCGTTTAGAACGGCTCTCATTCCATCGATTTTATTAGATATTAGCAAAATTTATCTACTTAAGGTCTTTCTAACACTGAGCCGAAGTTTTTCCATTTAAACAAAAAAAGGCCGACCGAATGTAATGCATTTTTTTTTTCAGGGTTTTTTTCGTTAATATTTTTCTCTCGGCACCTCAAAGAAGATCATATTTAGGTTAACACTCTTCGAACGGCACCTCAACTAAGTCGATATCTTTTGTGGTTCGGGCGATATCGCGCAGGTACAAAAATCACTTATGTAGCTTCAACCAAAAATCAGCTCGACCAAATTTTATAAAAAATATTTTCAGATCATATTTCCGTTAATACGCTTCATACACCTCAATGAAGTCGTTATCTTTTTCGGTTTGCGCGGTATCGTGCAGGAAAAAATGACCAAATACGTACGCACACACTCACACACACTGTACCGATATCCCTTTTTCTTTTTGCATACTTCACAAATATTGTTTATTAAAAGTCACTGAATTAAAGTATAAAATTTTATTTATCCAAAGTAACTGAGTTTATTTTACACAAAATATAAACTTTTATTTGAATTCCCAAACTATGTATTTTCAAAATATAATTCACTTTCATTTATTCAAATTTTATAATTTTTTACAATTCCTTTTTTATAATAACTCCGCTTTTAACAACTTTAACATTTTCGTGCTAACAACTTTTAAATTTTTCTCCAAATATACATGCACTAATTTAACATTTTTGCGCTAACAACTTTTACAATTTTTTCCAAATATACTTGCACTAACTGTGATATGAAACCAAGAGAGCTAAACCTATGCATGATTTCCTTTATATATCCTAGACGAAGGCACTGAGGTCTTTGACCTCAACGGTTTTACTTTCTCCTCCTTTTTCAATTAAAATACATAATTCTAGATATTTCTGGGAGAGAGTGCCTGGCAATGCCTTCGTTTTCGGTGGGGTAATAATTCTACGTTTCTCTTATTCTATGTTGAGTATTTTCAATTTAATTTGTACGTTGGTATCACTGACTATGAACTGTCAGTGTTGTTTGTTTTTATAAGGTGTTGTTTGGTTTGTAAGTTATGTTTTATTTTATTTATTATTATCTGTAGTATTATTAAATGTTTAAATTATTATTTTTTATTGTTTTAGGGTCGTCTTTTTTATTGTTTTAAGGTCGTCCTTGAACATTCTCCCCCGGGGACGGTGTTGTACTCCAGTCCAATGATGAAACATGCCATGTTGAGGTAGGTCGGATGGCCTATTGACCTAGTGCCGCGTTGATGTTATATTCGTGTATCCTGGGCTGGTGGGATTTCTTTAAAACAGGCTAGAGTGTCTATATCTGGTCATATCTGTAAATAGATGAGATTCCAGCAGTATTTATGGTATATGTAATTTATTCAGGTAACTAATACTAGCTAAATTAGTTTTTTTTTTTTTTTTTATTTTTATTAGTTTATTCAATGTTTATGTTGTATAATTGTTTTTTTTTTTTTTTTTCGCGCACTATTTTAGTTAACATTTTTACGTCGTAAGTCTACTGTCTTTTACCATTATTTGATTAAAACTTTCACTTTGATATAGTTCACTATAATCTTTGATATATGTAATTCAAATTATTTTTTTTTTTTTTTTTGTCCACGATACACTATTTTTATTATAAATGTTCATTGTCCTGTATTGGTAAGATCGCGATTTTCGTGATAGGGCGTTTAACTATTGCGTCTTTTACTTGCACTGTTACTACACGTACTAAGTTGTCTTTTCCCGGATGTACATCTATAACGCGTCCTAATGGCCACTTAAAGGATGGGAGGTTGTCATCTTTTACTAAAACCATCATTCCTTTGGTGATGTTATGTGTTTGCTGTATCCATTTTGGTCGTTGTTGTAGCCGGCATAAATATTCATTAGTCCATCGTTTCCAAAATTGTTGAGATAGTTGCTGACATAATTGCCATCGATCGAGACGGTTAGAATTGATGTGCAAAAGGTCTATTTGTGGTGGGGCTAATAAGGCATCTCCTATTAAAAAGTGTCCTGGTGTCAAGGCATTCAAATCTGACGGATCTGCAGTTAGTGCACAAAGTGGTCTGGAATTCAGACATGCTTCGATTTGGGTTACCACGGTGGTGAGTTCTTCAAACGTTAAGTTGGTGTTTCCGAGTATTCTTCGCAGATGATATTTTGTTGATTTAACACCTGCCTCCCAAAGGCCTCCAAAGTGTGGTGATGATGGTGGATTAAAATGCCAAACGATGTCTTCCTTAGCGCAATGTATAGCTAGCTCCTTTTCCCATTTTTTGATATTTTGCAGTACAGCATTAGCTCCAATAAAGTTGGTGCCACAGTCGGAATATACGTGGGCACATCTTCCTCTACGCGATATAAATCGTTTAAATGCTGCCAGGAAGGCATGCGTGGTTAGGTCGCTTACAACTTCTAAATGAATTGCCTTTACCGCAAGACAGATAAATATGGCCAAATATCCTTTTACAATTTTTGCATTCCTAAGTCTGTTTGTTTTAATTTGAATAGGGCCACAATAGTCCACTCCAGTATTAGTAAATGGTCTAGTAAGATTTACTCTAGGTGTTGGCAGATTTCCCATGAGCTGTGTGGCGGTTTGAGCCTTATGTTTATAGCACGTGATGCATTTGTGTGTAAGTTCCTTAATTAACTTTCGAGCGTTGACGATCCAATACTTCTTTCGTAAGATATTTAGCATTAATTGTGTCCCTCCATGAGCTGTATACTCGTGATAGTGATTAATTAGCAAAGTCGTTAGTTTGCTATTCTTCGGCATTATAATTGGATGACGTTCATCATAAGACAGATTAGCATTGTGAAGCCGGCCCTTTACTCTCAGCAGGTTATGGTCATCTAAGAAAGGATTTAAACTAAGAATGCTACTTTTACCATTGATGACTCCCTTCTCCTTTAATTCATATGTTTCAGTAGAATATTCTATGTTTTGTGTAAATCTAATCCAAAAATATAATGCGTTGGTTCGTTCAGTCGTTGTAATCCATTCTGGTTGGGATTTGTCACCTCTTAGTCTTTTACAGAATCGGAATATATATGCTGTAATATTTATTAAACGGTTAAAGGATGAGGATTTTTCAAGGATTGTAGTTAATGGTGATGGTTCGAGTCCATTGTTCGAATTGTGAATACAAAATGTTTGAATAGTTTTTCGCACTTCTAGATTTGTATCATTGGTTACTATTTGACTGGGCCACGTGGTTTCAGGATTTTGTAGCCAGCCTGGTCCATGCCACCAGAGTGAAGAACTAGCAATGTCACTGGTCGTGGATCCCCGCGAAGCAATATCTGCTGGGTTGTCAATGGTGGAAACGTGATACCATGGTGCATTTCCGATGTTACTTAGGATATCACTTGTTCTGTTTGCAACGAATGTAGTCCAGGTGGCAGGATGTTTTCTTAACCATGCCAATACTATGGAGGAGTCGGTCCACATTACTAACTGGCAGGTATGTATTTGTAGTATTTCCTTTAGCCCTTTTGCTAATTTCGATGCTAAAACAGCGCCGCATAACTCTAGACGTGGAATAGATACTGGCTTTACAGGTGCGACTTTGGTTTTGGACATCAAGAGTTTTGTTTGAATAGTTCCATCATCATACATAACACGTAAGTAAGATACTGCGGCGTAAGCCTTTTGTGATGCATCACTAAAACAGTGTAATTGACATGTTTTGACACTTTTATGCATACCTACCCATCTGGGTATTCTTATTTCCTCCAGCGTAGAAATTTCTGCCTTAAATGACATCCACTGTGTTTTAATGCTATCCGGTAATGGGTGGTCCCAATCTAATCCATGTAGCCAAATTGATTGCATTAAAATTTTTGCTCGAATTATAATAGGGGATATCCATCCTAGCGGATCAAATAACTTGGCGATTTCAGACAATAGATTTCGTTTGGATTTAACATTTTCTTCCTGTTTAAGTTTTATTTTATATCCGAAATCATCCTTATGAGGATACCACACTAATCCTAATGATTTCACCATGTTATCTGAATTTATATTTATCGAAGTATGGATTTCCTTATCTTCTTCTGGTATGTCCACTAAGATGCTGCTGTTATTCGCTACCCATTTTCTTAGTTTAAAACCACCTTTGGCAAGCAATTGTCGGGTTTCCTTTTGTTTTAGGATGGCTTCTTCAATTTCATCTGCTCCCGAGAGAAGATCATCTACATAAAAATCATTTAACACAGATTGGGCTGCAATAGGATGGGTTTCATTTTCATCATGAGCTAATTGATTAAGTGTGCGTATAGCTAAGTAAGGTGCACACGTTACTCCAAAAGTCACTGTACTTAAACAATATTCTTTTATCGGTTCACTTGAATTATTTCTCCATAAAATTCTTTGATATGATGTATCCTCGTTTTGCACATTTATCTGTCGATACATTTTTTCTATATCTGATATATATGCAAATTTGTAGGTTCTCCATCGTAATAATACTCCTATCATCTCATTTTGTATACTTGGCCCAGTACTCAATATATTGTTTAATGACAGCCCTGATGTGCTTTTTCTAGAGGCGTCAAAAACAACTCGAACTTTGGTAGTGGTACTCTCTTTCATAACTGCGTGATGAGGCAAATAGTAACTGCTGTAGTACAGTTTGCCATTTTTCTCCCTCTGGTTATCAATTTCACTATCCTTTGCTAAATACATATGTCCTAGGTGCAGGTACTCATTGATGCACTGTTGATATTCCTGTCGCAAATAATCGTCTTGGAGCAATCGTTTTTCCAGACTGAATAAGCTTGCAAACGCTGCCGCTCTTGATTGTCCTAACGACTCCTTATGAGAATTGCTAAGAAATGGTAATCTTACAGAATATCGTCCATCTTCCAGTCTAGTATGTGTATTGGTATACCATTGTTCACATCTTTCTTCATCCTTTGTTAGAACCTTCTTACGAGGCATTTCTTCAATATCCCAGAATTGTTGGAGAAGATGACTGAGACTTTCACCTTCCGAAGTTACTAGTGTGGTGAATGTGTTCACACTAATGCTTTCCCTTGTCTTTACGTTTGCTTTTCCGGATAGAATCCAACCAAATATTGTATTTTGGGCCACTGATTCTCCAGTAGGACCTTTGATAAGGCCTTCACAAATTAAGCTTGGATAAACATCAGCTCCTAGTAGCACGTCGATTCTTCCAGGGATGTTAAATGCGGGGTCTGCTAGTTTTAGTCCAGATATATGGTTCCAATTTAGTGGCACGGGCTTCGTAGGTAATAATTTCGCAATAGTTTTTAAAACAAAGGCATCGACTTGCATGATGCCACCATGGGGGTTGAGTATTTTAAAATTTACCTTTGATTGTGATAGGACACTTCCAGATACACTAAATATGGAAGCATGCACTTGTTTCTTACGTAGCTTTAGTATTTGTACAGCATGTTCGGTCATGAATGTGGATTGAGAGCCTTGATCCACGAGGGCCCGGATGACATGCTGATCTCCATTTGGTGATTCAATTGTGACGAGTGCTGTTGGTAATAAAATTTCCTCTTGGGTGGACACATGTAGACTATTGATTGTTGGATGTAGACTATTGATCGTTGGTTGTATAGTCTCGTTGGAGGGCGGATCTACATTACCAATTTCTGTAGAGTGTGTAGTTGAGTGGAAGGTTTGCGCCTTGCTATTGGACAGATTGTTAGTTGTCCCCGTTGTACCATATAGATGTAGTAATGTATGATGCCGCCTTTTACACTTAAGACATGAGAATTTACTGGGGCAATGAGACACCATATGACCAGAATTTAAGCAGTTTAAACATAATCCGTTTCGTTTTATGATTTCTTGCTTATTGGAGACTGGCATTTTAAAAAAGGATGGACATTTTCGGATATGGTGCTTTTCAGCACACACTGGACACGTAATACCTTGCTCTACCAAGAATGAATGCTTTATAAATGATTGTTGTTTTGTTCCGTATTGATTTTGTGGTTTCGAGAATTTTGGACTACTGTCGATTGCTTCCAATGTTCTAAAACGCGATTCTAAAAATGCTTTTAATGCATCATATGATGGAAGGGTGTTGCTATCACTATTTTCTTGTTCCCACAATTGTCTTGAGCGATTTGGGATCCTTTGCACAGTCATGTATACAACAATTGCTTTCCATAAATCGGGGATACCTAAATTTTCGAGAGCCTGAACCGTTTCCATTGTAGAATCAAGGAGATTTTTAATTGAGTCCGATGTTTCGCTGGCAGGATTTTGATTAACTAGTTTGTTGAAGTGTGCATTGACTAGAGCTTGAGTATTTTCGTATCTATCCCTTAACATTTTCCAAACCACCGAGTAATTTGCATCAGTAATAGCAAATCCTTTCACTAATCTTTCTGCTTCGCCCGTAAGACTCGATCGCAGATAATGGAGCTTCTGGGAATTTGCTAGTGAGTGCTTGCTGTCTATTAAGGATACAAACAAGTCTTTAAATGACGTCCACGTCGTATAATCACCTGAAAACGTTGGTAGTGTTATCCGAGGTAATTTCACGAGATTATCACAATGATTTGAACTGGTTGCATTCATACTAGGCGACGGGACGCTTGCCTGTGTTGACGGATTCGACGGAGTACCTAAATTGCTATACATGTCCTCTAACCGAGACACAAACTCAAGATATGTTTCTACAAAATTCAAATACACATCTTCTTCTAGATATTTGACTTCTTCATCACTTGGGTTTTCAGACGGGTTCATTGTAATGAAGTCATGATTAATTTTGAACTTTTCCCAAAGCTCTGCAACTATTACTACTTTATTCTTGTAATACGTTGCAGTTTTTCTTAGCTTAGGGTCCTTTTTTTCATTCCTAATATATTTGTCTAGCATAGCGGATAACTGGAGCTGTGCCTCAACATATTGTTTCGTTTGGGAATTTAGAGGAAGCGCCATGTTTAATAACTTCTTAATTGAATTTCGCGAACTTTGCTTTAATGTTCAAAACGTAATACAATATCACTATAACACTAATTCTCAGTTTATTAAGCGACCGAATTTAGTATGGAATCTTAATGAAAGTGAATGAAAAGCACCTTTATCGATTTATAGTTCATATATTTTATTACACTTCAAACGTTTATTGAATTAATTCGTTATTTTAAATTTTAGTTTTAGTTCACCAATAAAATATACACATATATTGATTAGTCAATTGTTAATTCGCGGAGCAGTTCAATTTAGGCACGTATTGTAAATTTTGAATATAAAGGCGTTGAGTTTATGCAGTTTATACCGTCACAATTCACCTTTGTTTAATTTTAAATATGTATATTTAGAGTTTTAGTAAAATATAGATATAATAAAATGGAACGGACTCACCAGCTGATTCTGCTATTTCAATTTTTATTGTAAGGATGGCTACCACTTCATCATTGTCCGTTGCTTCCTGTGCCGTTAATAGCTGTATGTCCTTTTTTCTTGAAGTTCCACTGTTATATTTTAACTGTTCACAAAATTTTATTAGGCATGAATGTCCGTTAGACGATCATACAATAATTTTTAAAGTCCGTTAGACGAATAGAGTTTCTATTTTAACGCCCGTTAAACGAATAGAATTTAATTTTCAAACGTCCGTTAGACGAATAGAGTAAAAATTTAACGCCCGTTAGACGAATATAATTTAGTTTTTTTTAACGCCCGTTAGACGCACACAATTCACTTAGTATTAAACTATTTTTCAACGCCCGTTAGACGAATATAGTTTAGTTTTTTAACGCCCGTTAGACGCACACAGTTCACTTATTATTAAACAATTTTTCAACGCCCGTTAGACGAAGGTAGTTTAGTTTTTTAACACCCGTTAGACGCTCACAGTTCACTTATTATTAAATAATCAAACGATGTTACTAACTAGTTTTTAAGGTATCCGGCTCGAAGGACCAAAAAATGTACCGATATCCCTTTTTCTTTTTGCATACTTCACAAATATTGTTTATTAAAAGTCACTGAATTAAAGTATAAAATTTTATTTATCCAAAGTAACTGAGTTTATTTTACACAAAATATAAACTTTTATTTGAATTCCCAAACTATGTATTTTCAAAATATAATTCACTTTCATTTATTCAAATTTTATAATTTTTTACAATTCCTTTTTTATAATAACTCCGCTTTTAACAACTTTAACATTTTCGTGCTAACAACTTTTAAATTTTTCTCCAAATATACATGCACTAATTTAACATTTTTGCGCTAACAACTTTTACAATTTTTTCCAAATATACTTGCACTAACTGTGATATGAAACCAAGAGAGCTAAACCTATGCATGATTTCCTTTATATATCCTAGACGAAGGCACTGAGGTCTTTGACCTCAACGGTTTTACTTTCTCCTCCTTTTTCAATTAAAATACATAATTCTAGATATTTCTGGGAGAGAGTGCCTGGCAATGCCTTCGTTTTCGGTGGGGTAATAATTCTACGTTTCTCTTATTCTATGTTGAGTATTTTCAATTTAATTTGTACGTTGGTATCACTGACTATGAACTGTCAGTGTTGTTTGTTTTTATAAGGTGTTGTTTGGTTTGTAAGTTATGTTTTATTTTATTTATTATTATCTGTAGTATTATTAAATGTTTAAATTATTATTTTTTATTGTTTTAGGGTCGTCTTTTTTATTGTTTTAAGGTCGTCCTTGAACACACACATACTTCCACCCAATTTTTTGCTTAAAATGCTCTTGGGACCTTGAAAAATAAAAATACGTTGGAAATTTTGATTTCGATTTTCGGACTGATTACAATAACCTCCCTATACTGGAAAGTTAACAATATAGTGCACGGAAATGGTGCTTTAACATTGTGAAAATGCAAAACAAGGTTTTATTTTTGGATTGTGTACGGAGAGGGGTTCGGAGTAATAAGCTTAAATTTGAGTTTTCAGGATCCGGTTTTTCCATTATATTCGTAGCAGTACATCTTACAGAAAATTTCGAAAGAGATTATTATTGTTTAGAATTATCTAGGGCGAGGAGGAGATAAAATCGCCACAAATCTGTCACTTTAATACTTTCGGGGCGTTTTAAAACCCTTCATAGTGAATAATTAAAGGAAAAAAAGTTAAAGCCTTTAAAAGAAAATATTGTGACTAATTTTTGTGTTCTAAGGTTTATTAATTATTCCATTCATCACAAAACAGCTTAATAATAATTTAATTCTAAATAAAAAATCTCTTTACAAATTTTCTGTAAGATATACTGTTACGTAGATATAGTGGAAAGCCCATTTGCACACCTTTTCCAAGATGGCTTACACCGACCCCCTACACAACCCAAAAATAAAACCTTGTCCTGCATTTTTGCAATGTTAATTAAAGTACCATTTCCATGTACTACTAAGGGAAGTGATTTAGTTGAGAGATGGATACAAGCTATTGGTTATCTATCTCAAAACCAAATAAAAAACCTTATATGTATATGCTCAAAGCACTTTCCACAAGTTTGTATTGAAAAAAGAAGGCTAAGAAAACTCTAATGCCCTCTCTACATTTTGGAAATTAGAAAATTTTGGTGATCAGTTTTCTTTACCTGAAGCTTCGTGTACTTCTAATTACAATTATTCCGATTTAGATCATATTCCATATTTGTTTTCCGCTTAATCGTACAAACGACAAATAAGCAATGAATTTAGATTAGAAGATTAAATTATAATACTGAACCTACTCAGAATACGGAGGAGATTGATCAAACTTGCTTTTGTGCAAATTGCTTAAAAGCAGACAATTTTTTGAGATATTATATGAATCAAAATAATATACTGCAGGCTACGCAGGACACACCAGCACTCTTAATCTTGATTATGACGTCAGAATGACGTAGACTGCATTTTATTTCCATATATCATAATCAAGATTAAGAGTGCTGGTGTATCCTGGGTATTATTATAAGTTAAGCCAAAAATGAAGGTTATGCAAAACCAGACTCTCTTTTAAAAATAAAAAAAACAAAAATTGAAACCTCTGAAAAAAACCAAAAATCATTTCCCTGCCAGCTTTAATTGATTCTGCTGCGGATACTGCAAAAAATCTAAAACTAAGGTATTGTCGGATGATGCCTACAAAACTTTCATTATAAATCTTCCGGAGCTTATTAATTTATGAGAAAAACGCGGCTTCTTAAGAGACAAGAGTCCACATTGTCATTCATCAGTCGATGAACGAATATAACGTCAGCGACCTCACGGCGCTTATGGAGAGAGCTTAAGTTGAGCAATTTAAGTCTGTTCTCATAAGGCGGAAGAGCAAGTGGGTCATCCCACGTGAGGTGGCTGAGTGCAAACCGGACGAACTTCCTTTGAACCGATTCGATTTTACTAACATGGGAGGAGTAGTAAGGAGACCATACCTGGGAAGCGTAGTCAAGCAAAGGCCCAACCAAAGATATGTACAGGTGTTTAGTGACGAGGGGGTTGTTGAACTCTTTGGACCATCTTTTTATAAATCCCAGGACTGAATTGCCCTTGGAGGAGATATAATTGATGTGGGTGGAGAAATCCAACTTACTTTCTAACCTAACCCCAAAATAGATTACAGATTCAGTACGGGAGACCTTGTTGTCAAGGAAAGTATAGTCATAAGTTATAACACCACGTTTCCTACAAAAAGTCATGATCTCGCATTTACTAATATTAACCACAAGGTTATTGTTGGATCACCAAGAATAGAAGGTGTTTAGACCTGCTTGCAGAAGAAGTTTGTAGTGGAACGTGCTGCAAGAAAACCATGTTGGTTTGTTGAGATAAGCCTCTTGCAGATAG
The DNA here is from genome assembly GCA_949987705.1 of Thereva unica. Classification (NCBI taxonomy): domain Eukaryota; kingdom Metazoa; phylum Arthropoda; class Insecta; order Diptera; family Therevidae; genus Thereva; species Thereva unica. The sequence continues at coordinate 34,537,151 of OX465284.1, read as the reverse complement.
GGGCGATAGCAGAATAAATAATAGATTCGAAGAGTTTTGGTATAGACGATAACTTCGCAATTGGCCTATAATTAGATATTTCGTTTTTACAGCCTTTCTTATGGACAGGTATTATAAAAGAGTTCTTCCATAAGGTTGGGAAGCGCCCTTTATTTAGGGATTTTTGAAATAAACATAGAAGAGGAGACAGTAGGGCCCCTGCACAGGATTTTAGAACAGCAGGAGGAACTCCATCAGGGCCGGGCGAGAAATCCTGCGGAAGTTCATTTATATATATCGATATATCTTCCCTGGTTATAGACAGGGATAAGCTTTGAGCCGTTTGAATTGCATTGATATGTCGAAAATTGTCTTCATCTGGTTGGAAGACGGGGGATGAGAAAGATTTAAGGAAGAATCATGCAAATTTGTCACAAATCTCGGATGAATTAGAGCTAAGAGAGTTCTCGTATTGCATGGTGTAAGGGTAGTTATCAACTTTTTTCCTAGTGTTTATAAATTGAAAGAATGCCCTAGGATCATCATACACTTCACCTTCCATGTTCCTGAGGTACTCTTTATAGAGGGCTTCGGAGAGGGCATGAAATTGGTCATATCAATTGAGAAATGCATGGAAACTCACAGTGTCTTTCTTTTTTAGGTAGGTTTTCCAGAGTTTATTCTTCAAGTTTTTGGTACGTCTCAACTCATTGTTGTACCACGGAGGAGTTGATCTGGACGACTTTAACCGCTCAATAGGTACACATGATGCGAAGGTTTCATACAAGACGGAGTAAAATCTTGCTACATCAACATCCAACTCATTAGACGAGAGCAACAAGTTGAAATCAACCGAAGTGAGCTTGGTTGAGAGTTCTTCGAGGTTGGCTTTTTTAAAGTAGAAGGTAAAGGTTAACTCCTCTGGGATTAGCTTATTGTTAAAAGTAGAACAATAGCTCAGTAGGAGAGGAGGGTGATACTTATCGACAGGCGACAAGACAATTGAGCTAGGCTCAACATTAATGTTGTCTGACTCGGAAAAGAATACAAGATCTAACCGCCTTCCTAAAATATTATTCACACCGCTCATTTGGCACAAATCGCAAGAAACTAAGGAATCCAGAAAGCTGGATTCCCTAGAATTAAGGTTGTTTTCAGGAAGGTAGTTATCGTCATTATCGCAAGTTACCCATTTCACATTGGGTAAGTTGAAATCGCCTACGAGTAGGAGTTGGTCTTTGGGATCCATCATATCTAGGATATGATTTGTGCAAGATATTAGAATATCGTAGGGGTTTTGACCTCTATCGTCAAGAGTGCTGAACATATCTGGTGGGATGTAACAGCAAATTAAAAATAGGTTGTTCTGGACAAGGGAGACTTTAAGAGCGCGGATCTCAATGTCCAGAGAGTTTGAAAGGAAGCGTTATTAAGCAACAGTTGAGAAGGTTACTACAGGCAAGTAGTACACCACCTCCACGAGCCTCCGAGTCAATATATCTATCCCTCCGAAAAACTTGGAAGGAGGTATCGAAAAGTTCGGCATTCAGAATTCCACTATGTAACCTGTAAAAGCGATTATATCGAAATTGCTGGCCGAAGTCGACAGAAACACATCTTGGGTTTTGGATCTGATTAACCTCACGTTTTGGTAATATAGGGAAAGCGCCTTAAGTTTTTTGAAACCTGTAAAGTGTCAGAAATACGCTGTTCACGCGTGCGGGGAATAAAACACTTTGAAAAGGCACCAGGAGGCCAGAACGTCGAGTCTAAAAGCTTTTCAGCGGTATTGGGCGGTGCAGTCAGGACGAAAGACGCAACCGGTTTGGAAACATTGCTGATCTTCCTGCAGGAAACTGTAGCAGGATTAATAGCTTTAGCTCTAAGGTATCCTTTAATTGCGCATCTCTAATATAAAAGTAAAAATCTTGCCAAACATGGTTGCCTTTTTACGATAAGAGTTAAGGGGAGTTTACATCCCAGACTCAAAGTGGAAATAAGTTAAGTTTAAGTATTCTAATGCCTACTAGATGTCACTTTCGCAGTTTCTTGTGGTTTTGTTAGAAGTTTTTGCATATTTACCTTGTTTTCGACAGTTTAAAAAATCAAAAACGAAATGTGGAAATGTTTGAAACTAATAAAAAGGCTTTGCAGCTCTCTGAAATTGTTTTCTCTGCAACAGTTCAAAAATTTTACGTTTGACAGTTGCAAAAAGTTTCGAGCTTTCGACGAAACTTTGCGCTTGTATTTTTTTTGCTAAAGAAGGTAAATATACAAAAGCTTCTAACAAAACCACAAGAAACCACGAAAGTGACATCTTGTAGGCATTATAGGGGGTTCACACTGACACCCAAAACATGTTTTATGAACCAGTCGTTTTGAAACGCTCAAAAGCGTTCACACTGCACTCGATGTGTTTTAAAATGTTTTCAAGTGTCAGTTTAAATAGCTTTATATACTTGGAAATATTTTTTAACTTGAAATAGAAATTGAACTAATGTTAAAAATGTTATTTCAGTATATTTGTTTGATTAAAACTTGCAAACATTACAAATCACTTCAAATATTAAAACTTCAACTATCAAAAATTCAAAAATGACATGCGCACTACAGCTGATTGAGAATTCAGCATTTGTCAGCAAGTCTTTTGTACGCGTTTTATTTTAAAACACGTCAAAGCCAACCAGTTTTAAAAAGCTCGCTCCATATAAAATACATGGGTAATACCCCGGCTTCACCGCCCTAATTTTAATCAAGTTCACTTCAATATGCAAAAGTGGCTTCACCGGCATTGTTCAGTTCAGAAAGCTTCGCGTGTGACGTATTACATTTGAAAGCTCCTTTATAGAGATGTTTAATGGAATTTTCAATGCTTTGTGGGATTTAAATTTTTTATTTAATAATATTATAAAATAAATGTAATTGAGTATATATTTATTCATTGACAGACATCTATAATTACAATTTTTTTATACTTATATGCATGGGCAATACGCTCTCGGGGGGTTTGACCTTATATCGGGTCTGGGGGAGTGTTAGACCCTTCGGAAAGGATAAGATACTAACTGAAAATAGTTATTTAAAGATAATATCCAAATTCCAGCTTTTATACTTTAACGTGAGAGAGTTCATTTGTTCTGCACCTTATTACCTGATACCTGGCGAAGAACCCACTAGGCAAGGTGTGTAACCCCATTTATTTCTTGCGATGTGAAAATCATCCCCTTTGCACAAAACAATTCGCTCATTTTTTTGTAAATGTGTCCATTTTTTTATTTTTCCTAAAATCACAAATATTTTCTTGCCACCAATCAATACATTTCTTCTGCGGAAGACCAATTTTTCCTATTTTTGTACTTCCTTTTTTGATCCATGTTTGTTTATTTTTTCAAAGCTCTTACTTTAACTGTCATGTAATAATACATCAGTTGCCATGGAAATATTCCAAATTTTTACTCTCTTTTGAGAGAGCTTTTACTTTGAAACTCAATTTCATGTTCTGTAGGCCCAAAGCAGGCATTTTTTCCTGACTTTAAAATGTGAAAAATGTATGGGAAATCAGGAAATTTTAAAGTACAGTAGACTAATTTGCCCGAACTTGCGAAAATTTGGCGATGAAGCCGGGGTATAAAACACATGTTTTACCCTGTTTTGAGCCGAAACTTGAAGAGCTTTCTAAAACATGTTTTGGGCGTCAGTGTGAACCCCATATTAGAATACTTAAATTTAACGAAACTAGAAGCTTTTTTTTAGACTTCGTATTCGTAAAGTAGAATAGAGCTCTACTTTGAAGCTGCCGTTTTCTGTTGCCACTTTGGTGAAACAGAGACAGAACCATGCTATCTTCTATGCGATAAAGGAGTTCAGATTTGCGCTTCCACTTTGAGGCTGGGATGTAAACTGGCCTTAAACGTTCAGGTTTTCAATTGGGCATTTCGCTTATATCGCCCATATACATACATATCTTGTAATATGTACATCATCAGAACCAATAACTTTAATAATCGCTTTTTGTTGATAATCGTCCCCATGGTTTAAAATAGAAGAAAATACCACCTCACCATAGAATTTTGTAACATCATAAGAGCTACATATAAGAGCTTTTAAACTCCATTCTGTACCAAAAATTTCTTAAGCACTGTACCAAAAATTTCTTAAGGGCAATGTCTTTATAAGATTCTTTCACATAACAATGGACAAACTTCGTATCAATTCCACAAAACAGCAGTACTTCTCCAGACAGATCATTGCTTCACATCCTGCAGCCCCTTAAATTTAGTCATAGCTTTTACTGTAATCGCTATGGTGAAGGAAATGTAGATAATAAACAAAATACTTATTCAAAGAGAAATTGCTCCAAACTGTTCCAAAACACTATTCCCGGATTTGTAATAACACTGCTTGCCCAATACAACAATGTGAACATGAAGAAAACTTAAATTCGACTCAATTTCTATAATTTAATAATGAATATTGAACCCAGTGTTGCTAATTGGAACATTTCTTTTCTTGAATAAATTTCTGTTTTTGAGAAACCTGCCTGAAGTTCCTCGCTTCCACACCCAGGCGTACAACCGCGTGTAACTGAATTATTTTGAATTGATTTGACTCGTAATTGTTAATGAAGTGCTCATGAGCAGCCAAAACGGCCATAAATAAATCCAGCAGCAGACAAGGTTCCAAAAATGAAGTATATTGGGCGCGTAAATTTGCTTCAATTGCTCGCAACTGGCAGCCCACCACGCCGACAGCTGGGAAAGAGCCTGTGGAGCTCTATTTCACCACTCTAGATTTTGTCTTAGCATATCCCGTTATTTAAGTTCAACGTTCAGTTGTTATCCATCGCTCGGTCGTAGTGGTCGATCCACCCTGTACCGTCGCCATTTTCAGAATTGTTCACGTGTGCATTCACTTAACCCCGTGAGCGGAAATCTCTTTGTGCACGTCAATTTGCTTCAGTTTCCTTGAACGTTGCACCCAGAGCACACCCACGGTTTTGAACTCCTTCAGGGCCTTTTATAGCGGGACGCGGCTGCCCTTCACACTCTAGCCACACCGGAAATTAGCGGAAAATTCAATTAGTTTCGAGCGCACCCTGCAGAGCCTGGGACTTCGCCGGCAGCGGATTCGGTTAGTGCATTTTTGGTGCGTCGCTGCAATTCCGCATTGGCTGAGACCAAACCACATTCGGGTCGCGCCTAAATTTTTGGTCGGCGGTTTTTTTTAGCAGTCCCGCGGTTTGTGACCCCTGGTGATACTTAAGTGCTTCTTGCATCCAGCTCCAAGTGATAAAATTGTCCCCAAAGAAAAAAAGTGCAAAACGTTCAATTGATAAGTGGGTGTTAGAAGTGTGCGCCGAGTTTGTTTGTTTTTATACGCAGACATATTTCTCCTCGGATCTCTACAAGGGCGTGATAAGATGCTCAAAGTAAATACACCAAGTAAATATTAGAATCTACTTTATTTAATTTTTTGAATGTTTCCCCCTCGAAATAGATTGAAGATAAAGTCAATAATCAAGCCCAAAGACACAGTGTTTCTCACCTTTTTTGGTGAAAGTGTCCTTCCTTATTAATATACCCCTTGACGTTGATTTTTCCTCTGAGGCTGTGCTGAGTGATTCTATTAAATTAGGTGTGGAATTTCAAGTGGTAGTCTAATGTCGTACTACAGATTGTTCCTTTCAATTGAGTTTAGAAAAAACAGACTGTTGAATCAAGACTCTTGCCTCATTACCTGTAAAGACTTGGTTTCTTGAGTCTTTAGCGCAGGATGAAACTATGTAATAATTAAAGTTTCTTCTATTTTAGTTAGAATCACATATTTTGGAACAAAATTGCTTAGTTATAATTGTTTGATCAATTCTCTGTTATTACCATCCTACAAAAAAAAACATTAAAAATGTGAATTCATAGTTCGTGGGCGCGGAGATTATTTATTGGGACAGTTTAGAACACACTTATAACAAAAAGAAATGATATGGATTAGTCAAGATGATTCGTTAATAGCATGAAATAATAAAACACGTGCCTTAACGAACGTAAATGTAAATGTAATGAAATATCTTACATTGAGAAGAACAGCTAAGATTCATGCTATATAATCCATGGATCTAACGACATATTGAGTATACTATATCGCTTATTGTATTCTACTTATCAAACCCTTTCATTTTATACCCATGTCGAAGGGGTGGGTAATTCGCCCTCTTGAAACGGCCGCCATGGATCTAACGGAATATTAAGTGGACTAAATTTCTTATTGTATTCTACTTATCATACCCTTTCATTTGGAACTCATGTTGAGGGGTTGTGAAGAAAATAGTAATCACCGTTTTGAGATCGAGGGGTTTATGAAGAAAATGTAAATCCGCCCTCTTGAGACGGCTGCCACAGATCTAACGATATAGATTATTGTATCCTACTTATCATACTCTTTCATTTGATACCCATGTCGAGGAGGTTGTAAAGAAAATGGTAATCCGCTCACTTTAAACGGCCGCCGTGGATCTAACGGTATATTGAGTATACCATATTGCTTATTGCATTCTCCTTCCATCATTTGACACCTTGCATAGGGGGTTATAAAGAGAACATTAATCCACCCTCTTGAGACGACCGCCATGGATCTAACGATATACTTTATTGTATTCTACTTGTCATACCCCTTCATTCGACACCCAAGTGGAGGAGGTTGTGAAGAAAAAGATAATCCGCCTCCTTGAGACGGCCGCTGTGGATCTAACGTATATTGAGTATACTATATTACTTATTGTATTCTACTTATCATCCCCTTTCATTTGATACCCATGTTGAGGCGGTTGTGAAGAAAATGGTAATCCGCTTTCTTGAGATGGTCTCCATGGATCAAACGGTATACATATTTTCAAGAGTCTCCAAACCTGGGCGTCGCACCGCTATCCTAAGGGCGTCGCGAGACGGTACACACAGGTCGCCTGCACGCGACGTAATGAATTAGTATCATATCACCTCGCTCCCCGCTCCTTCACTTCCCCCCTCTTTTATTATTTGGGTATTTTAGTAACTAAATTTCAGTCAGTCTTTTATTTTTCGTCGATTACAAGTGTTGGGAATTTTGTTTTGATTTGTATTACACTGCGTATAATTATAATGGATAACTTTATTCAAACAAAAGTACTTAGTGAAACAATTGTAGAAAGACGAAAAGAGTACACAAAGTATGACAACCAATTTTTAGATTTTGAATTTACCTAAGCTAGCAAACGAAATGTGGTGCTGGCGGCAATTTGATAAGTATTTTTCAGAAAATTTTGAGCTGTTCGACTGGATTAGAGACCCATTCCAATCAAGCCCACTCGCATCTGCACTTACAATAGTGCAGGAAGAGAAACTGTTAGAAATATCTTGTGATACGAGCCTAAAACTAACTTATATATACATTTTAGACAAAGTATCACAAGAATATCCTGCTCTCAGCACTACAGCTTTGAAAATTCTTTTACCGTTTGATACGTCGCGGGGTACTTGTGCGAATTTGGATTTTTTGCAGTTCGAAATCAAGTTAGAAACAGAAATGAGAGTAGCAATTTCAAAACTTCAACCTAGATTTGAGAAGTTATGCTCAGAAAAGCAAGCTCATCCTTCTCATTGATTGTATTGATTGTACTGTTACATTTTTTAATCAACAATAATAATTAAGGTTCTATAGTCTTTGGATTTTTCTTTAATTAAATAATAAATGAAGACATTAAGATTCTGCTAGAGCCACACGTAGATATATTCTTTTAGAAAGGCGTCGCGAAAAAATTACAACCTCTAAAGGGAGTCGCAGTATAAAAAAGATTGAGAATCCCTGGAGTATACTATGTATATTGCCTATTGCATTCTATTTATCATACCTTTTCATTTTAAAAACATGTTGAGGAGGTTGTGAAGAAAATGGTAATCCGCCCTCTTGAAACCACAGTTGCGACTTAATATCAGCGGTTTTTGTTAATCATCGAATTAATTGGTAATGCCATCTCATACCACGGACAGACAGCGCTCTTAAACATCTTATCATCGTCGTCTTATCATCTTATCATCGTTAACTGGCATGTCTGTCACCCTGACTTTTTAGTTAATACCCATTTTTTGATGATTAACATCAAGCCTAAATCATCAAGATATTTGATGATTAGCGAGCTAATCAAGTTCGTTACAGCTGTTCTCTTACCTATTCATTTTCTCATAGATGGCGAACCATGCACATGTTTAATGTTCATGCTTAATAAATAGATTTTTTCTTTCCTTAATGCGAAACATTTTAAAATAAAATGTTTGAGATATGCTTCTTTGCGTATTTTTTCTTGTCGTTGTTTATTACTCTCTTTTTATTTCATTTTTTCATATTTCGAAGTTTTCGCTGTCAAAAAAAATTCTTAATCAAATTGCCTGAGACATTAAGTGTCACACAGATGGTGTCTGTCATCTCCTTTTTTATGCATATTAAGCGCCTAATGTTCATTTAGCAAATGCACATTAAGAGTGCGGTCTGTCCTGGGTATTACATCAACAGTATTGGTCAACACTCTTTTGACTAACTAATTACGAAAATGTTATATTTTTAGAAATAAATTACAATTACAAACTCGGCAAAAGTAGTATAGTATTTCAAATCGTGGACTATAGCCTACATTACATATGGTTTTTATTGTACGTAAGGCTATCTCACAAGATAGTTGCAACTAACCACTTTTATATAAACAAATTTTGTTAATCATCGGATGCCATCTGGCGTCAACAGTGCAAGTGAACACTTTTCGACTAACTGATAACACCATCTCAAGCAATTGAAATAACTTATAACGCCATCTGATAGAATAATATTGAGTATCCACTTTTGATCAAGCAATTAGACTGAAGGAGAAAAGAACGTTCATTTCGAAATGTAACAAATGTCAAAATAAAGAAAACGAAGAAGGATAGGAAAAAAACTCATGGTATAACAAATTATTTATATTGTGGTTATCGGATACAAATGAAAATCTACTTAAAATGCTTATAAAAAGGTGATAAATGGTACAAATTTTATATAAAAAAATACTACCGCTTTATAAAAAAAAATGCTAACATCATGCATGATGTGGTTCAGAAATTTTTTACCGAAGTTTAGGCACGAGCCGAATAAACATTGACAATTAATTAGTTTTACAGAACACTGAATTCGTATAGAATATCGCCGGAAAAACTACCAGTGTTGTAATCTTACAATAAACTCAGTAACAGATCAATTAATAAAATTTTGGGTTTGTAAGTAATGAATGGTATAAATTGTTAAATTGCCTTTTAAAAAATATTTTAAACCTCGTACATCCTTACTTAATTGTATTAAAAATATTTTGTTCTCACTCATCAAATTAAGTAATCAGCACTCTACTTATACTGGTTATTTCTTTATAGACACATATTATACATAACGCTCCCTTAATACCTCATGCGACATAGTGCGGAAACAGTTGCCCTCCAGCGGACTCTGTTTTGCACGACAGCTCTTAGCTCTGACCAGAATCTCCCATTTGTTGCTGCCTTTACTAATAGGGTTCTCCTCCACGTTGGTCTAGGTCTTCCGACTTGACGGGTTCCTTGTGGATTCCAGTCAAGGGCCTGATTCTCGTTTTCCCGTCGCAAGGTGTGGTCAATCCTTTCTTGGCTGGCACGGCTCCACACGGTATGCGGAAATAGGCTAAAAGGCGCCCATTGGGGAAAGAATCAAAGTCGAAAAAAAAAATGTTTTAACAACGAATTTACAATGTATTGTATATATGTAAGTGTACAAACGCGGGAGGAAACTTAGAAAGTCGTTGGAATATAATTCAGTAATGCATGAATGTATTCTGAAAACAGTCAAAATTTCATTTATTTTAATTCCCAATGCATTTTAAATGGGGAAAAACTTATTTACATGTGAGATCAGAACTTTCAAAGGGTGTGAAAGGGGTGATGAAATTTATACCAATTAATCCTCTCATTCGGATAAATTACCGATTTTAAACAGCACTGGATAAAATTTTGCGCCGGAAAACTTTGAACTCTGTTATGCATGTATGATTTCGGACCATTTGAATCTTTCCAATCCCCGCCACACTGCACAGAAAAAAATATTATAAACTTAAAAAATTGTCCAGCTTTGACAACATACATATAAGTATGTGGTGTACAAGTAGGCCAAATTGTTTATATTCATCGAAAGGGAGACCCCAAAGTGATCAGAAGTGTAAGAAAAGGTTGAGCAGCCTCTTGGAAAGGAGGGAGTGTCCACGTGGATAATGTCAGAGTGCAGATAAGCTGTATTCTGGAACCAGTCATTAGTGTTGACACTTACATACCCTAGAGAGCGTGTCTGGCAATAAATTCGCCTCCAATTATGTATACGGCATGCCCTCGCGCCAACGTCTTAAGTCTGCAAAGATCGTCCCTACAGCCGCCGTTCGCGTTTAACAGCAATTAAATTTTTTTTCGGTCTGCCGTTCACAACAATCGCACAGGGTGATTTAAAAGTAAGAGGCTGTAAAATCAATCCTTTCCCATTTTATTTATTATAAATGGCGATGGTCGTGGTCCTGCCTTGGTCATTTATCCAAGCGCGGATTACTCCTTTGCTTGAGCCTGGTTTCAAAGGTAAGTTCAAAGTCCACTTTTTTAAGTTTAGTTCAGTGGAAAGAGTGAATATTCTATCTTTAGCGATGAGTGAGTTAACATTGATTGTACACATATTTATTTGCGGCATTTTAGGCCCTCTAAAAAGCAATTTAAACATCAAACTTATATTCTTTCTTGACCAGACTATACTCAGGCTTCGTTTAACTTATTGTGGAGAGCTCTCAGTGAAACTACTACAATTCTCATGGGCTTATTGCAAAATTCACTGAAATAGTTATTAGAGGGCGCGCCAAAAGAGTTGATGCCGAGAAAGTCGCGTTTTCCATGCGCAGTAGAATCCCCGCATGCCGTTCCCGTCCCTTAGCCTAGTCGCAACAAATTTCGAAGGGGAAATTTGAAAATACATAAGCGCATTTCTTATCCACATGTGCGCAATTTTTATTTGTGTGCAGCTTTAATTTCCCCAGCTGCGCGCTCCGGCATCAACTCTTTTGGCGCGACCTCTATTTGTTTCATTTGGATTATTCGTACTGCTTGTGTTGCCAGCTGACACTTGCGCGAACGAAACTCCCGGTTTCATGAATTGGATCGCTGATGACGCACTTTCCCCATTTTTTTTAATATTATTTAGGGATCAAATGTTCTCCTCCCTCTTCTACTGGTATCTTTCGAAAATTCGGGCATCCTCTAAAGTTTGCGGTATGACATCCACCACAATTTACACATTTCTGGTTTGAGTCTTCTTGCCCACCTTTAGGGTAACTTACAGTCACTGCCACATCTGATGCATTTTCAATATTTGGCACATTTCTGACTTAAGTGTCCGAATGCTTGGCAGTGGAAGCATTGGTGAAAGTCGCGTTTGCGAGGCTTTTCAAACCAAATAGTGTGTAGTTAATTTTAAGAAGTTCATTCTTACTATAACCAAAGTCTAGAAATTAACAAGTCTTTCATCTTCATATGGTTAATGAGTGAAAGACGAACAGCTATATGCATAAATTCTTAAAATGACGATGCCAGGCTGTCAGAAAGAGAATGCAATATTTTTATAAGCGCTAGCATACAACTAAACAACAGAAAATTGTATGAGTTTCTATAGGGATAATGTTGATGTATTGGTGCGTATTTGCTCGTTTGTTTTGATGACTTCAATTTTGACAGCTGATTCAATTTTCTTTCCTTTTCTGTTCTGCATACTTTACCGTAAAGACAGAATCTGGCTTTGTCTCGCTGAATTCACGAAGTATGCGTTGAGTTTTGCTCAGCAGTGATGTTCATATATGCACGCACACAACCAACCGGGTGAAAATTTTGTATGAAGATGAAAGACTTGTTATTACTAGACTTTGACTATAACCAGGTTCGAGTTTGACAAGGAAGGATCCCGTGTACCGGCCCTTCGTATTTTCCCTAGTGGATTTGATTGGTTCTACCGATAGTATTTTCAGGTTTTTATTTAACCTTAGTTTTTGCAGAACTGATTCTGCATTATTATCGTCCGTAACAGAAACATACGTCACTAAGGACATACGTCAATACTCTTATCTTTTTTAGAGATGAACGAGAAGGCTAATTTTGTGGATTCTGAAATTAAAGATTGGTTTTAATTTTTTACAAAATCTGTAAATCGTCGACAATCAAATGTCCTCAATAAAAATTGGAGCCCACCATTCAGTTTTCGCTCACTGCCGGCGTGAGGGGTTGAGTGGAATTAACCTCAGGATTCTGAGAGGAGGAAGTTGGGCTCTAATCATTATTTTTTAAATCATTTTTGATGGATTCCTTCCGTGCGTGCGTACAAACTACATCTATTACTATTCCGCAAAACAGGTATTACCTCGTTAGTGTATTCCAGAAAATGAACATTTTCTGAAAATTTCACGAAATCAGTTCACGAACAAGAAACCTTAGCGTTTGCAAGCTTCTTGTTTGCGTATTGATAATATAAAATTGTATTTTTCGCTCGTTTTCTTTGGAGCAAACGACTAAAATCGAGCAAAAGCCATATATACATACTCTATATTCCTTCAATGAAGCTATATAATCAGATGAAGCCAATGAATCGCTCTGCAATAAAGCCGATATATTTATTCTAGGGGACTTCAATCACCCTCCTAATATATCCTTCATACCCGAAGAGGACGATAATAACTTACTTCCGATTAATGTCATAAATGCCATTGATATAAAGCTTATCAACACTTTTTATAGCTGCAAATCCAAGTTTTTGATAGGTGTTTAGAAATATAATACTGCAATGTTTTTTTTTTTTTTTTCAAATGGTAAAGTATGAAACTGTAGGAAGTGTTTTTTTAAACAGAAGAAGAAAAAAAGAAAAACAGAAGAAATTTAAAAATTGCTTATACTAGCCGGCCAGGTAATAAGAATGGAGGACAATCGTATCGCAAAACGGCTTATGGCATCAGAAATTTCGGGAAGTAGGCCAGTAGGTAGACCCAGGAGGAGATGGATAGACTCTGTGACGGCTGCAACCCAGCGGGAAATGTTGTCAGGCCTTCCCTCTGGAAGGGCTGTGGAAGCAGTAAAAGTTCAAAGAAAAAAAATGAAACAGTTCAAATATTCGTCATCCATTCAAAGTTGATCTCGAAGGAAGCTTGGTGGAAGGTATACCTAGGGGAAAGGCACGCTGAAAAGCTTAAACTGCTTCCTTTCTTTTCAAAATCCTATAAGGTGTCCAATAAGGAGGCATGCATACCTTATTCCTTCCATGGAAGCTAGGGGTAAGCAAATCAAAAAGTTTCAACTGCTTCCTCCCTAGGACATGCCTGTACAAATGTCCTACAAGATGTCTAATAAAGAGTCATGCATCGCACCTTCCACGGAAGGCGTCAAGTTTGCATGATAGTATGGTTCCATTTCCCGCTGCGAAGGGACCGTCAAACTTGGAGAAATGCCCTAGAGGAGGCCAAGGCTCGATTTGGGCTGTAGAGTCATTGGATGGATGGATGGAAGTACAAAACGATAGAAGTACATATTTAAAAGACAATTTAAGGTGCTAATAAATCGGCCTTGGATTTGTTGTCTGTTATCACCTTCTCATTGTAGATAAAGGAAGGGGCTGCAGTTGTAATGAAATTCTTCTTGATGGAACTAACCAAGGACCAGAAGTTTTTGCTACCAGAGGTTGCATTAAGGATTTTACTTTTCAATTTGTTGTTAATTAAGTTTTTGACTTTCCTGATGGTGGCTTGACAGGAATTTCTTAGTTGTACGTGCTCTAAACGGGATTCACTTGGGAAACTCTTATACGCTAGGAAAGCGGCTTCTTTAGTTTTGATTGCGCTTAGGGGAGCGGAGGCTAATATCGTACACCTAACTTTAGGCACCATTTTCTTTCAATCTATTTAATACAAAACAAAGTATTATGTATCAAGTCGTCCTAAATTTGTTCTAGTTTTATATGAATGATGCACATTTGAATACAACTATTATGAAAGCGTCAAAAATAAAAAAATTTAAAAAGTTATATGTACGGAATTACCCGACACTTGCGTATAATTCCGTACGTTGTTCGTCTAACAAAATCAAAACACATCCAATGGCATCGAAATCGTTGCGCGGAATGACGAAATAACTTACGAGGATACAATACACTACTAACCGAAGGAGTGTGACAAAGAAAAACATATATTACTTGATTTCTACAGTTTAAACACTGCTGTACGGAATTAGCCGCTGTACGATATTAGCCTCCGCTCCCCTATACACTCCCGATTACACCATCTGTTGGGCCTAGGCTTCACAGATTTCGTAGAATGAGGAATGAACAAATGCATGTGATACGGATAGCGGCAGAGTTGACGTTTTTATTTCGGAAGCACAGGCCCAGTCAGTATATAGGAAAAAGTCAATAATTGGCCATTATTATTAGCTAATTGGCCTTCCCATAATGCCATAGAGTTCTGCTAACTGGTTTGGGAGGGGTGGGAAATTTAAATGGGAAGTTAGTGCTTACTAGGCTGTGGTCTGAATTGCCGAGAGGTAAACCAACTTCGATAGAATAGCGCGCTGGATGTGAAGTAAGAAACAGATCAAGGAGGTAGGTTCCTTGATCAGCAACATCAGGGACTCTCGTGGGACAATCCACAATTTGATGTACGGTTTACGTTGTGAATATTGAAATCACTCGCAACGATGATTGGACGACAAAAACAGCGGAGGCTTTGTTACTTATGTTAGGACTTCTGTATAGGAAGCACAGTATATGACGTGGCTTTGGAAAATGATTTTAATCCAAAGCGAGTTAAATTCTGAAGACGTATTTTACATATTTTATAATGAGCCACGTCATCCCTAACGTAGATGGCAATATCCCTATGCGGAAAGAGATTATGCACTAAAGTGTACCCCGATATCTGGAAATGACCTAAGTCAGTATCGTTTGATATTTGGGTTTTACTATGTGCGAAGATTGGGGGTTTATAATTCAATGAGTGGCACTCAACAAATGGGAAATTCGCATGAAGTCCACCAATGTTACAGAAGTCAATAAAACATGACTTGTAACCGGACTCCGGTTGCGCGAGTTCTATCGCCACATTCTCAGGGATATTTCCTTGCACTACATTTGCTGCAACTATCAGTGTCAATAAAATTTGTCCGCCTCAAAATGTTATGCCTTTTGAGACGTGACACCGTGACGCGGTGCCGGACCGCGATTCGTATGTCGGTAGGGGGCAAGGTTACTTACTGTGGATGTTCGAGATGTCGTATTCAGCATCCGTTTACGCTGATCGTTGATTTCGTCCTTGTTCGCGTCCGGGACAGTCTCGGGTGGCGCAAAAACGAATACAATATAGGTTTTGATCGTTCTACCCATTGTTATAACCGCCAAATACTCGGATAACGGTTGGAATGCGATAACGCTGCTGGCAGCCCGTTGATCGACCATAAACCCCGCCATAAACGCCGGCCTCTCATCTCTCACCACCGGGATATTAAAGCGTCATCGTTTCGTCGATTGTAGTCGAGACGATCATCAATGCCCGGATACTGTAAGTCGTAGTTCCGATAGCACAGTGTGGCGGTCATGTGTCTATGACCTCACATTTCGAAGACATCCACCATATGTATAGAATATCCGGAAGCATTGAACAACGCTCTCTTTCTGCTGAATCATCACCATGTTCGGACGTTCGGGTTGGCGCGGAGTAAAAAATAATTAACATTTAATAATTAATAAAACGTTATATATATTCGGATTAGTTATTTTAATTTAAACGATTAATATCCCAAATCTAGTAGCGGCCGGTTATAAGGCTACCTCTTACAAATATTGTAGGTGGTCAAAGCCACGAGGCCAGTCTACACACAGCAACTGATATTTTGCTTTTCAATAATTCCATTGCTATGATTTCCTTTTGACCGAAGTGATTTCCCTTTTCGAGGTGACTAATTTGGGTGTTCAGCCAGTAACCCACTTCTCACCAGCATCCCTGGTCCCCAACGCTGGACCATCGGCGGCCCCAGACGCAGTAGCATTATTTCGTGGAGAGTTAGTTCGTGTATTCATGCGGTTTCTTGCCTACTTAGTTTCTTCGGTTTCCAGATTCTGGTCAATTTGGCAGGTCGACCACCCTCCTCCTTTCCCACTTTTTTTTAGTAATTTCGCACTTTTTTAAAGTAATTTTTCACCTAAGCTTAAGTAACAAATAAATCTAAATTTAACAACAAAATCATCAAAAGTGATTCTGGCTTTTATATCCATTCAGGTTAATGCTGTAAAGAATTACAAATAATTATTTCATCCCTTTTTGTGCACCACTTTGTTTGTCTGGTGTCGTATCTTCGCTAGTTTTTTCGCCCTCATGTAGGGAAAATGAAGTTATCATTGTCCACATCTGCTTCTTGGTAACTGTTTACATCCCCTGCACTACTATCAAGCAAAACAAGTAAAATTTAATGTAATTTCTTTATTGAAAAATGAGTTCAAAAGTGAAAAATTCACTGTGTCCATCAGTGTACTTGGGAAACGAAGAAAAAAAAAAAAAAAAAAACAGATTTTAATGCATATGCGTAATTTCGCGTCGGGAAGAATATTTAAATTTTTTCTTTGGGTCGGAACATCCCTGAAACCGATATCAGTCGATAGGTTGAACTCCAGGCTAATTTTGAGGCCAGGTATTTTTCCGGTAGAGGTTAGAAGGGTTAAAATATTGAACTGAATATCACTAAATATCCACTCAAAATAGCTGAAGAAAAATTGCCGCTGAAATGACCCCTCAGCTCCAAATTATTTGTATAAGAAGTCAAATTGTACATTTTTGAGCATAGAGTCTGGAGAAATGATGTACGGGAATGAAATGACTTGCAATTGTTTACGTTTGGCTCTAGAAAGTTAGCTTTATTTGGCGTGCTCAGAGAAAATAATTCTGCACTAAACGGCTGAGATACCGAATTTTCAATTGGCTAGTATAACAGCACGAAATAAAGGTATTTGAACATGAAATAACATGGCAACCTCACTCGCTCTTTTTGTTTTATATCTGTAAATCTTTGAATATATATAGTACATGTTTTTTGCTGTTTCAATGGTTTTTCTGGAATGCAGATAACGCACGCCCCCTTGTTTTTGACAATACCTACCATCAAACAGCGACTTGCCTGGTACAGAACTGCTGGTTTTGAAATGGAGAATAAGTTGGCAAAAGGGTGCAAGTGTCGCGACCTTCCCTCTCAAGTCACATTCCTTTGAAAATATCCATATTTTGTATTTTTTTCAATGATTTTGTTGTAATGAAGGGCATTGCCTGGAAGCGACTTTTCGACCGTACCCATGATCAAAAAGCAAGGCAGGGTATGAAATTATAAATTTTTGAACGAGAAAGAAGTTGGTAACGGGCGAGTGACTGTCGCTTTCTCCTCTTTCGAACGACATCACTTTTAAAATACACATTTTTTAGTCTTTCCAGCTATTTTCCTGGAATGGTAAGGTACCCCCGGAAACAAATTTCTGACGATACCTACCATCGAAAAGTGGCAGTGACAGAAAAAAGTGAAAACTGCCATCGTGTACCATGATATCACTGACCGGTGTGGTGAATAATTTAAAATAAACTTACGAGAGATACTTCCCAATCAGATAAAAAGCACGCCCTCTACCAACTTATTATCCACTTCAAGACCTCCAATTATGTTCCAGGTGACTCGCTTTTTGATTTTGATGGGGCGTCCGCTCCCCACAAAGAAGAAATTTTTGCATGTGCCAATGATATATATCTCTGATATATCTCTATATATTCACTATAAAGTTGTTTTCGGTTGCCAATCCAGGAAACAGCTGAAAAGACTAAACTAGTTGGGATGTGGGTTCGACCCGTTCGGTCCACACGATCAACTTCCCAGTATGATATATGTTGAATATTATGATTGGATATTTTAATAATAAATGAACAATAGGCAATATAGAATATATGTATAATACTGAGAATTTGTCACAATTGTTTATCAATATTTTCGCTAAAATGTCAAACTAAATGTGCGCACCTACAAGATTAGGATGACGAAAATGAATATAAAATTGATGTGTTAATGTTTTTCGGCACCTCAATGAAGTCGAAATAGTTTTTAGTTCGCGCGGTATCGTGCAGGTAAAAAAACCCTTAAGTCATTTAAACCAAAAAACCGCTGGACGGAATATTATAAAAATCTTTTCAGATTATATTGTCGCTAATACGCTTCGAACGGCACCTCAAGTAAGTCAATATCTTTTATGGTTCGGGCCATATCGTGCAGGTACAAAAATCACTTACGCTGCTTAAACAAAAAAACGGCTCGACCGAATTTTATGAAAATCTTTTCAGATCATATTTTGGTTAATACTCTTCGAACGGCACGTCAACTAAGTCGATATCTTTTATAGTTCGCGGGATATCGTGCAGGTACAACAATCACTTAAGTCATTTAAACCAAAAAACCGCTGGACGGAATATTATAAAAATCTTTTCAGATTATATTGTCGCTAATACGCTTCGAACGGCACCTCAAGTAAGTCAATATCTTTTATGGTTCGGGCCATATCGTGCAGGTACAAAAATCACTTACGCTGCTTAAACAAAAAAACGGCTCGACCGAATTTTATGAAAATCTTTTCAGATCATATTTTGGTTAATACTCTTCGAACGGCACGTCAACTAAGTCGATATCTTTTATAGTTCGCGGGATATCGTGCAGGTACAACAATCACTTAAGTCATTTAAACCAAAAAACCGCTGGACCGAATATTATAAAAATCTTTTCAGATTATATTGTCGCTAATACGCTTCGAACGGCACCTCAAGTAAGTCAATATCTTTTATGGTTCGGGCCATATCGTGCAGGTACAAAAATCACTTACGCTGCTTAAACAAAAAAACGGCTCGACCGAATTTCATGTAAATCTTTTCAGATCATATTTCGGTTGATACGCTTCGAACGACACCTCAACGAAGTCGATATCAGTTTTGGTTCGCGCGATATCGTGCAGGAAAAAATGACCACATCCGTACGCACATACACACACACACACACACACATACTTCCTCCCAATTTTTTGCTTAAAATGCTCCTGGGACCTTGAAAGATGAAAATACGTTGAAATTTTCGATTTCGATTTTCGGACCGATTACAATAACTTCCTATACTGGGAAGTTAAAAATGTGCATTTTAAAAGAGGTGTCGTTTGAAAGCAGAGGAAGCGACTGTTGCGCATCCTCTATCAACTTCTTCCATGTTCAAAAATCTACTGTTTCATACCCTCTAGCTTGCTTTTTGACCATGGGTACGGTCGAAAAACGTCCGCTGTCAACCTATTCTCCACTTAAAAGCCTACCATTGTGTGCTAGACAACTCGATTTTCGATTTCAAGCGTCACCAGCAAGTTGATTCCGGGGTCCCTTGCCACCCCAGAAAAACATCTGAAAAGACTAAAAAAAAATTGCATTTTAGAAGTGATGTAGTTCGAAAGAAAATAAAGCGACAGATCTCCTGCGCTCAAAAATTTATATCACACCCTCTAGCCTACTTTTTGATTATAGGTATGGTGAAAAAAGCGCATCAGGGAGATGCTCTTCATTACAAGGAAAACGTTAAAAACAGGTAAAACATGAGTGTTTTCAAAGGTGTTGTTTACCTTGAGAGGTAAAGTCGCGACATTTGCACGCTCTCTGTCAACTTATTATCCATTGAGAAATCAACAATTCCACACCAGGCAGGTGGGGGCTTTCGATGGTAGGTATCGACAAAAACTAGCTGGCGGAAGATACCCTGCATTCCCGTGATATCGTTGAAAACACTAAAAACACTAAAATGTACATTTTCAAAAGGACATAACTTGAGAGGCAAAGGAGCGACACTCAAGGGGTTTTCATCGACTGATTCTTTGATCAATACCCTATATTATTTCAGCTATAGTAAAAATTATTTCAAAGATAACCTGTATTTTAACATATTATTTAAATAGAGAGTCTATGTCCCATGTTACAACGGATATTTTGCTTGCACTTGTGATGGAAAGAGTATCATATGGCATATGTCCGGTTTCCTTACACTAAGATGAATCATATTCACGTACTTTGAGCCTAATCGAGAGTGACCCGTGTCTATTTTGTCCAGTTAAAGAAAAAAAAAAAATTAATGGTCTTGGATGTGAAGTATCACGTCCGTATTTTAACGTGACAACGTCTATTAATTCGAACGTGACAACGTCTGTTATTACGTTTTGTATTATTTTCTCAATTAATAAATTAAATATTTCGAAGCAAATTTTTTTTTTGTGTGCGGGACATTTTCACACGCGCGTCCTATCTTAAACCGATTTAATAGACGTTGTCACGTCAATAAGGTGAATGAATGTATTTTTCCCGTGTAGAGGATAAATTAAAGAAAATTAGGAGCCATTAACCACCCCCCTAACATGTATGGGGGCGAAGATATGATTTTTTTTTGTGTGCGGGACATTGTCCGGGACATTTTTACACGCGCGTCCTATCTTAAACCGATTTAATAGACGTTGTCACGTCAAAAACAACTTTGTGTTCGCACAAAAATTTCCTGTTCTAAGTGATCTCACTGCTCCTTACAAGAGAGCACACGTATTAATTTTAGCTCTACTTCTTAACCATTAAAGGAGGAACTTTTCAAGCCCATGGTTTTCACGAAGGGTGTTTTTAAATAAATTGAATTTTTCAAAATTAGTGGAAAATCGATAAATACGAGTATATAACTTGTGACCCCTGTCCACCACACTTGAAAAGTTTTATACTTTTGCTGATATTCACATCTTATTACAGTATTTTGAGCTATCAAACGGTAAAATTGGACTATGTCCGCCTTTGCTATGTCAACTGACAAGCGAATGACTTCATTTGGAAACTCCAAAACTTTCCGGAGATATCAGCAAAACTGTAACTGTTAAGTACTTGTCAGACTTGACAAAAAAAAAAAAAAAAAAAAAAAAACAATTTTGGCGGTAACTACCGGAAATCCCGGGATGAAGCGCAATTTCCTAAAACTGTATCACGCGTAGAAAACAATTTCCCGTCAAAAAGTGCTAATCCACGGTTTGAAAAATTCGAAAAACGAAATTTTTGTATGATTTTGAAAGGTTGTCGGATTTTGACAAGTGATGTTTTGTATCGCTGTGCAGAACCCAAAAAAGATCACTTCGTTTAGAACGGGTCTCATTCCATCGAGTTTACTAGATATTAGCAAAACTTGTCAATTTAAGGTCTTTCTGACAATTAGCCGAAGTTTTTCTATTTAAACAAAAAAGGCCCGACCGAATATTATGAAATATTTTTCTGAGCATTTCTTCGTTAATATTCTTTTTTCGGCACCTCAATGAAGCCAATATAGTTTTTAGTTCGCGCGGTATCGTACAGGTACAAAAATCGCTTATGTCATTTAAACCAAAACCCGCTCGACCGAATATTATAAAAATCTTTTCAGATTATATTGTCGCTAATACGCTTCGAACGGCATCTCAAGTAAGTCAATATCTTTCGTGGTTCGGGCGATATCGTGCAAGTACAAAAATCACTTACGCCGCTTAAACAAAAAAACGGCACGACCGAATTTTATGAAAATCTTTTCAGATCATATTTTGGTTAAAACTCTTCGAACAACACCTCAACGAAGTCGGTATCTTTTTTGGTTCGCGCGATATTGTGCAGGAAAAATAACCACATCCGTACGCACACACACACACATACTTCCTCCCAATTTTTTGCTTAAAATGCTCCTGGGACCTTGAAAGATGAAAATACGTTGAAATTTTCGATTTCGATTTTCGGACCGATTACAATAACTTCCTATACTGGGAAGTTAAAAAAACCACCTATCCAATACTCCACCAGCTGTAGCAAATTCTCCTCGATGGTGACACCACCAAAACCTGTAGGTTCATCATTTTTTCGCTAAAATCTACCATTCAGAGAAAAACCCTGGTAGAAACAAACATAGGTACCCGAGAAACACCCCAGTTTACGAGGGCGTAACGGTTAAGCGAAATAACCCATATATGTATTTCCTTAAGATCTATCAGAAGAAACCTATAAAAAAGAAATGCTCATAAATTTCTCCAAAGATAAGTTTATGACAATGATATAAATTATCAAAGTTTTACTATTAATTGCACAAATTCGAAAGTTTTTGCTTCAGCCTGTTTTGACTTTCCTTATTTATCGAATAAGGAAACTGCTTACTTTAACAATGCATAGAGCTTTAATGGATGAATTAATGTATAACAAATGGCATTAAAATAAAGTATTAGCAGGAAAACACAATTTCCACTAAATCATACAAAACATTGACAAAACAATACCATTTATCCTTTTAATTTGTATTATTGGACATTGATAAAAGTTTTCTTTGCACGACAAACTTATCATAAATAATCAAATTTAATCTAGGATTATCCTTTTTTAATTTAAGTAATGGCAGAGACAAATATGAATTCGTGCTCAAAACAAAGATTATTTTTTGATAATAAGAAAAAGAAACATTTCCATAAAGAAAATTGAATTGTCGAGTCCAAAGCACAATTTCGGTGATAATAATAGCAGAATAATTTGGTTAAGGAATCAGTTTATTTTTTCAGTAAAGAAATGATGAAATTCATTATTTGAAAAATAAATCAATCTTTCATGCTATTAATTTTCCTTCAGCAGCAGCAATTCGTAATCGATGGCTATTTTTTTTTTTTTTTTTTTTTTTTCCTGTGTGAGGTATTAGGTCCAAAGGTACTGCGGCCATTTAGTTGGCCTATTGTACTACAACCCCTACACCTCATATTTGTAGGCCAGACCGCCTGAACAAGTTCAGCAGTCTGCCTAGTGGTTTGTCGCTTAGACTTGAGTGTTCGAGCAGGGACTTCCCGAACAAAGAGACCCTGCTCCTCGCTATTGCAGGGCACTCACAGAGAACATGGAGGGCAGACTCATCCTCTTCTAGGCAAAGCCTACATGTAGGGTCCTCTGCCCTTCCTATCTTCCATAAGTGGTAATTTAGGGCACAGTGTCCGGTAATTAGGCCAACAAGTGTCCTAACATCACTCCTGCTGCGCCGTAATAATTCCTTGGCCGTCTTAGGGGACGGCCCTGGAAGGAACCGCTTAGAGTTGGCCAGTCCAGGCGCGGACCTCCAGCGTTCAATATGTTTCATCAAGGTCCGATCGGCCAGGGCCCTTTGCAGCAAGCTGGACGGTGCCCCAATAGCCGGCTCTGGACCAATGAATTCTAAATCAGAGCCCTGTTTAGCCAGGGCATCCGCACTTTCATTGCCTTCGAAGCCCCGGTGACCTGGGACCCAGACAAGTGTAATTTGATTGAGAACGCCCAACTCATGAAGAGCACGTTGGCATTCCCAAACTAATTTCGACTTGGTCCTACGGGACCTTATCGCTCTAATTGCCGCTTGGCTATCAGAGAAGATAAAAATCCGTTTATTTTGGTAGGCCCTTCTTAAGTTCTCATGAGTGCATGCCAGAATAGCGTACACCTCTGCTTGAAAGACAGTTGCCAGAGTGCCTAGACTTATAGCCTTTCTGAATCTGGGACTTTCACTCCAGATTCCGGCGCCTACACCTGTCTCCGTTTTAGAGCCATCCGTGTACCATACTAGCCCGCCCGGCAAAACTTTAGGAAAAGTCCAGGTAAGCCTTTCCTGTATATGTACAGAAGGTTGCTTAAATTTTGAGATTTTATAGGGCATGCCGTCCGATAGCATCTCCGCTTCCGGAATCTCTTCTATGATGTTGATTATTATAGAATGTCCTCGCCCCAGACCAGCGCCCAAGTAACCATTCGCTTTCAGCCGCAGCGCCGCGTTTATGGCGGATTTCTCTACCTCAAGGTGGAGGGGTACCAAATTGAGGAGAGTCTCCAGCGCTGCCGTTGGGGAAGTGCGGATGGCCCCAGTGAGGGAGAGGCAAGCCATTCTTTGAATTTTGCTTAAAAAGGTTATGGAACCCTTAAGCTTCGTTCTGTGCCACCAAACTAAAGCTCCATAAGTTACCATGGGTCTTATGATGGTGGTGTATATCCAGTACATGGTTTTCGGTTGCAAACCCCAGGTGGAACCACAAGCTCTGCGGCAAGCCCACAGGGATCTGCGCGTTCTACACATCACAGTGTCCATATGCTGTTTCCAATTGAGCTTGGCATCTAGCGTCACTCCTAAATATTTGGCTTGTTGAGAAAAGCCTATAGTTCTGCCCGCGAATGTAGGTTCCCAAATTCCCGGTAGTGATCGTTTCCTGGTGAAAGGAACTAGGATCGTTTTGTCGGGATTGACTTTTAGACCTACACTCTCGCACCAGCTAGAGACCAGATCAAGTGCCTGCTGCAGGCGCCTTGACATGGCGTCTTCAGATTCACCTGTAATTACTATGACGACATCGTCAGCGTAACCTTGGGCGAAAATGTTCCGACCGTTGAGCAGCTCGAGGAGTTCATCTACAACAAGGCACCAGAGAAGTGGAGATAAAACTCCTCCCTGCGGGCAGCCTCTTGCTATAGTGCCCTCCAGAGACCCCTCAACATGAGAAACAAATAGTTTGCGAGTTCTCAGCATAGAGTCAATCCAGTTGCAGAAAGTGCTACTTAGACTGTGTCTACTTAGAGCCCTAGCTATAGTATCAAAGGATGTGTTGTCAAAGGCTCCCTCGATATCGAGGAAGGCCGTCAGCGCAACTCCTTTGTTTAGAGCTGCCTGTTCAAGCCTGAGCACCAGATTGTGCAGTGCTGTCTCAGTAGACTTGCCCGCCTGGTACGCATGCTGATAGGAGCTTAGTGGTTGGCTTTGAAGATAAGTTTCCCTTATCGCCCGGTCGACAATTTTCTCCATTGTCTTCAAGGCAAAAGACGAGAGACTTATCGGCCTGAAAGATTTAGTCAGGGTGTAATCCGAACGCCCTGGCTTAGGTATAAATGTTATGTTGACGTTCCTCCAGGCGGATGGGATGTAGCCGTGTGCGAAGGAAGCCCTAAATAATTTGCATAATAAGGGAGTGACTAGGTCGCAGCCCTCCTGTAGCAGAATGGGATAGATTCCGTCTGCTCCAGGGGACTTGTATGGTTTGAACGATCTAATCGCCTCCCCAATAGCTTCATGGTTGAACAAGGTATTTGCTTCTGTCCAGGCGGCTTTGGGCACTTTAGAAAGTTGGCCTATACGCTGCCCAGCAGAAGTTATGTTCTCTTTTGAATAAATGGTTGTGCCTGGGAAATGTGCCTGGAGCAATGTTATCAAGGTTTCTTCCCTAGACTGTGTGAAAGAGCCATCGGTTCTCCTGATGGATCCAAGATCTGCCGACAAGCCCTTTGATAAAGCTTTATAGAGTTTTGCTGAGTCTCGAATGTCTTCGACACTCTTGCAAAAATTCCTCCAGCTGTTTCTTTTTGCTCGTCTGATTGCCCTGTTATAGCTGGTTAGCGAGCTTTTATAACTCTCCCAGTTGCCGCTTTTCCTAGCTGCGTTGAACAGTTTTCTCGTAGCGGATCTTAACTTGGAGAGCTCGTTATTCCACCATGGAGTTTCCTATTACGCGTCCTCATCAGAACAGGGCAGTTATTGCTGTAAGCAGCAGTAACCGCCTCCGTAAAGAAGTCCGCGGATAGTTCTACATCCATCGTAGATTTGATTGAGTGCATGGAACCCTTGAATATGCTACTGAGTTCGGCAAGAAAGTCTGTCCAGTTCGTATATCTAGGATTCCTGTATGTACTCACATTTTCCAAAGACTCACCCACCATAAAGTAAATGTGTCTATGGTCTGAGCACGATGGCTCATCTGAGACCCGCCAGTCACTCACGTAAGTGGCAACTTGTTGAGTAGCTAGCGTGATGTCTATAACCTCACGTCTCCTACCGTTGTCGAAGGTAGGATCCGTGCCGCGATTTAATATGTCCAGGTTAGTAGTTAAGAGGTAATCAAAAAGGTATTCGCCCCTCTTGTTCACTCCACTGCTACCCCAGGCATCATGATGGGCGTTCGCATCACATCCTATGATGATCTGCAGACCGCTCCTGTTAGAGTGACCCACGATATCCTTCAGTTCTTTAGGGACATGCCCTGCTCTTTAAGCTGCGTCAGTGCCCTCTCGTCAATGCTAAGGGCAAGAGTTTGACCGTTCTGGTCCACCTTCCTGCCCATCACTTGCCAAGAGGTCACCTCAATTGGCTGGTTCTGTACTTCCAGCCTGCAGAGCACCTGCTCCGGTTCCCTAACATCGTTAGGAACCCAGAACGTGATTCGCTTGTATTTGGGAAGGTCCTTTTCCTCAATTACTCTGAGGTTGGCCCCTTCCCACAACTGAAGCCTGGTGACAGCATTTGTCAACCATTGGCTGGTGGGTTCGTTGGCGCAGGTGATCTTGATGAGACCCCCTGCCGCCCTTGCACCCAAAAACTGAGGCGGACAATCGCCTTTATGACTTTTGTCTACCTCAGACAGGATGGCATCGCAGACGGAGGATGATTGCTCCTCTGTCAATTTGCCCTCGGGATAGTTGTCCAGGACCACTGCCATGGTGATCCCAGCTAGCTTATCCCGGTATGAGGGTCCTTGCGACTCCCCCTTTTTTTTCTTCTTCTGGGGTCCCTGCCCAGCCGGAGAATCCTCAGACCGCTGCCGTTTTGGCAGTGTGTCAGTTGGGTCCGGCATAGGACATAGCCCCCTAGAAGTTGTAGGAGTCGATGGCTATACTTTCTTCATGATTGAACATTAAGCACGAAAAATGCGTTCTCTCATTGCATCTGATTGAGGGTTGTGCGTTCGCTCAATGAAAAATTTCATTAATTGATAAATTTTCGTAAGAATTTTTACCCAAAATACCTTTCACTTTCACAGAATCAATTTTCTGACTTTCTTAACGACTTCCATTATATCATCGAATGGCAGAGGATTCTTATCTGTAAAAGTTGAAACTTTGTTATTATTACATTAAAATTAAATCGATTTTCAATCAATAGACACAAAGTTTTCAAAGATTGAGCAGGAAAGGGGCCTCACAAAGCTGTTCT
Source organism: Thereva unica (assembly GCA_949987705.1). NCBI lineage: Eukaryota > Metazoa > Arthropoda > Insecta > Diptera > Therevidae > Thereva > Thereva unica. Next base: position 34,510,029 of record OX465284.1, on the reverse strand, counting down.
CGGCAAGATTTGATTTTGATGTACTTTTCAAGGATTTGTTCAACTTTATAATTCTATTATGACCAGACCTATATGGAAATCAACACATTTAAAAGGAAGCACAGGTCTCTGCTGGATTTGAAAATTATTCGGAATATAAAGGTAGTAGCAGGAATCTACTTTTACTTACTTACTTTAATTGCTCTTAAAACGTGATCCGGCCCTGGCTTCTGGAAACTGTAAATACTTGCCACCTTCGCTTTAGAAGTGGTTAGAATTTAGTTGGGGGACTGCTTAGGTAAAGCCACTCTCGGGCTTGGAAAGAAAAGGCATTTGTAAAAGATGAACAAAATAAAAGCATTTCGATACCGGATCACATATCCACAGACGCCCATGAATATTTCTTTTTGCAATGTTCCATTTGCTGCCTTACTATACCCCTTACGGATGAGCAATTCTATAAGTACTCAAAGGTAAGTACTAAAGTAAGGCCTTACCTCCTATGACATCGTGTGCAAAAGTAAGCACTTCTGTAAGGGGTGTGGTAAGGCCTACCACTTACCAGTAAGTGCTGATTTCAGTACTTCTGTAAGCTTACCGGTCCTACTGGAACACTTTTAGGGATCTACAGTTGACTAATGGTCTAGTATTAAGAGACACTATGTAAACTCTTGTAAGAAAAGTTTTTTGTTAATTTCTGAATAAACTATTTGAGTTGAGAATTTGAGTTGGTTTTATCAAACCACTTACTACTAAATACCTCTAAATTCTTTGCATTCCAATGAATAGGAGCCAATTAAACATTTATTTTTTTCCAATTACCATTCTCATGAGCACTTGCCTACACTGCAAACCGTGTAAAAATCACACACATTCAGCGTATAATAATTATTACGCTATAGAGATTGAAACATTTCATCGCTTTACGTCTTAAACATTTTGTATCATTTCACACATTTCGCTTCCTACACACATCCTCCAATATATCAGGAACCACGCTCACCAGAGAGGTTCACAACCCTTTTTACAGTCAGTCAGTAATCGAAAGACGGCGATTTTTGTAGTTTACTCCCTGCAAAAAGGGACTAAAAGCTTTAAGCATAGCGCCCAATGATACCGTCAACATCACCATCAAAATTTTCCAGTAACGTCATGACGGACATGTTCGCCCAATGAATCCATCACAATTTGTAACGCCAACTTGAGAAAAGTTTTTAATCATTTTATTTACACATTGTAGAAAAAAGTTTTGACAATTGAAATTTCAATAAAAAGTTGGAAGTTTTCCTGTTGTCAAATTCAATTATTGGAACGTACAGTGGAAAATTGGAAGTATTCCTGCGCCGCCACCATCAAAAATAGAATCAAATCTATTTTTTCGTCACGAAATGGTGACGTTGCCATTGGGCGAAGTTGTATGAGATTACTTTGAATTTATTTTCACATTTTTGACGGTGGCGGATGTCGTTGGCGTTGACGGTATCATTGGGCGCTAAGCTTTACTCACAAAAGCTTCATAGTATTGGTGTTTATAAATTACATTATTATTTGTCAACGAAAAGCTTTTATATCCCACGGCTTATGGTGAGCATTGTGTTCCAGCTATTAAGTGTTTTAAATTTACACACTTTTCGCGTGTTAAATTAACACATTGTAAACGCGAAAAAAGTGACTACACAATTTTACACGCTAAATGCGTTTTAAAATGACACACTTGGGTTTGCAGTGTACCCTACCAACTTCGAGTTAAAAATCTAGGTGTCCATCTGAACTCACAAAGCGATAAAATTTTGCCAAAGCTCCTAAAATTAATTCCAGAATTTGTTGCCGTAATCGTTGCTTTTATTCCCGTCCCTTCCGAAGCTTTGCTTCTGAGTTCTTAACTGATGTGTTTACAACGTCCGGTAGTTAGTCCAACGCTCAACCCCTCTACTAGGAGGATGAGTTCGTAAATTTTACCCCATCTGATGGTGTGCCCTATTCTCATCCGTACCCAGGAACACTCCTTTTTTTCGCCTATAACCAGTCTAAGTTTCAGCAGAAAACCACTTTCGAATATGAAAATTGCTGCCCGCTGATTTCCCTCAGTAACGAACACATTAAGTTTATAATATGCGTAAATAATTTCAATTTCCATAATATCGCCTGAAATCGAGTTAGACTCTTCACTTCAATGTTGTTTGACTATCACCAAAGATAACTAAAGATTAAGATAATGGTTTGTAATGTGGATACATTTTGGAGAAATGCTTGCAAATCATACATGTGTATCTTTATTCTTTATTAATATTGACTTCTTGGCTTTTAATGAAAAAAGTGTTTGCCAATTTTCTGCAAGCTTCAGTACTCTTGTATTCCTATTTAAATCATGGTAAATATGGCAGTGTGTGGTATGTTTTTCTCCTGTGTCAATGTTGTTGCAAAATCGTAACTTTGGCAACAAATGCTATTGCATCAAAATTTAAATAAACACAAATAGCAAAAAATTGTTTCGTTTCAATGCATTCCGATGATGCTGAGATTTTTTTAGACTACCCAATTTGCACATCATTTTTTGCATCATATTCACTTCTCCCTATTATTGCAGAGGAATTTTGTTTATTTTTTTTTTATTTTTATTATTTACTATCCATTCACATGAATTTGTTCTTCGCTTTTGAGTTAAACTGCTCGTGTATTTAAAGAAAAAATAACTTTATAAAATTTAACTTAGGTGAATAGCTTTAAACACTTTTAGTCCAGGGAAATTAGACATTGTAGTACGGGAAAATTCTGGGAAAGGGAATTTTAGTGTGGACCTTGATATTAGTGTTCTAAGGAAAATTACAAAAGTTCTTATAGTCTGGTCCGGTTGTGACTCCAGAAACTCGGTGGCAATTCCGCAAGATCTACGTGACCTACTCATCAAAGTATCCATGGGATGGTTCCAATTATTAAGCTTGTCATCTAGCGCCACTCCTAAATGTGTGGGCTGATGTGAAAAGCCTTCCTTCGAAAGTCCCGGCAGTGTTCGTCTTCTCGTGTTTAGAACCAGATTTTTTATCGGGATTGACATTTAGTCATTCTAGAAATTCATCTACAACAAGGCAGAAATCGAGATAAAACTCCTCCCTCTAACGGATGACGAGAATTGTCGGATGAAACCTCCCGTTTCTTTGTTTAGTGCTGCGCATTTCAAACGAAGCACCAGAATGTGCGGTTGGCGCTGTAGATACATAAGTTTCCCTTATGAGACTGCCTTCAATTTTCTCCACGGTAGTCTTCAAGGCTAAAGACGAGAGATTTATCGGCCTGAAAGGTTTAGCCAACTTGTATCTGAACGTCCTGCCTTGGGTACCAATGATATGTAGAAATTCATCCAGATAGATGGGATATATCCATGTGAGAAGGAGGCCCTAAACGATCTAATCGCCTCCTTAATAGCTTCGTGTTTGCTTCTGCTCAGACAGCTTTGGTCTTTTGGAAAGTGGAGTCAAGAAATTGTCAAAAAGCTAGGGACCCCGTTTGCTCACTCCACTACAGCCCCAGGCCTCATGTTAGGTGTTCACATCACATACGACATCCTAGAATACCTGGGATAGTGGTAGGTTCCTCGAGTAGTAGGGGAACTAAGCTGAGCATACAATAATCGGAAAGAAAGCCGGTCAGACGACGGCCGTCGTCTTGGAAAAAATATTGCTTCTGTTTATTTCTAAAATACAAAATTTACCGAGTTGTACATATATTATTTAATGTCTGTTTGAGATGCACTTCTTAAATGCATATTTTTATTGCAAAAATGCATTCTTTCGAAATGAATTCATCACTATCGGTCACAAAGTTTGTAGACGCTTTCTCGAATCGAACGAAAACAACCGCATTCAAATCCGTCTTACTGCTCAAAAAATCGGAAGTTCAGCAGTTTTTAGTGCTTAATTTTCTCGACTATAGTATGGAGGGTGGGGAAAGGTGAAGGGTTATGAAGGTTGTGTGGGGTGTTAAAGAAGGTGATGATGAACCCGCCATTTGCAATCTTGGATGTTGTAGAAGCTCGGAAATACTGACTACGAAAGATTATTCCTTAGTCGAGTACATATATCTATTTAGAGACAAACGGAACAGTCTCTATGATAGTAGCGATAAAATATTGTCAGTGCTGCTACATTCCTACGGTGGCTCAAGGGGTCAATGGTGGAGCAAACACTCTCGTCATCGATTAGCTTAAGGGATTTTTTTGATCTACCCACGCCAAGGTTGTTATGGAAACGCCGCCCCAAAATTAGGGAGTTGTATTCGAGAAGCGGCCGAATATAGGATTTATATATTGCAGCTCTGGCCGATGGGTGAACGAAGAACTTGCACCTCTTAAGAAATCCCAAGCACTGGTATGCTTGTTTGCCGATTTGAAATTTCTGGCCATTCCATCGCAAGTCTTTGCCTAATGTCACACTCATAAAAAGCTTTGCTTTTGTTGTTGCATTTGTTCATACTTCAGACAATTAGGGTGTCATTTTGCATACTCAATAGATCAGTTCTGGCTCGCTTACAAAGGTCAAGCAGCATTGGATGTGATTAGCACTCAGTTGGGAGACCGTATTGGTAAAACGACACTAGCGTTTATAAATATTGAGCTTTCAAGAGCAGCGCAATTATTACTAATATATCCACATCGACATTCTCAAATTCTCAATTCTCTTTCGGCCTCTTCTTTCCACTCGGGATGGGGTAGCAATGTTTTTTCCTCAAGGGGTGGCCTCGGTAGTCTAGGGTTAAGGCGCCTGACTACTATCCCCAGAGGTCCCGGGTTCGATTCCCGGCAGTGCCACGGTCCTAGCCTTTCCCAATTTCCCGCCTACATAACTTCCCTTCTTTCTTCTTCCCTCTTTGCATTCCTGATTCCTCCTGTCATAGCCTTCACTAGTTCTCTTCCCCGCTCCACCAAGCGCATGTCATCGGTTGGTTGATGAGATTCAACTCGTTTCAGGAGGCATAACACTCCAGCGAGTTGTTCTCGATGCTCCGATGTCAGAGTCGCGAAATGGTTGGGAGTAGGTGAAATATAAAAATACCGCAGCTAGGTTGTGACAGTTCTTTCCTTCACTTCTCTCTCTATCTTCCGACTAGAGCTGCTGTTCGACATTTCAAAAAAAAAAAAAAAATAAAATAAAATACAGGGCCTTCCCTAAGTCTCTGGTGTGTCACATAAAAAAAAGGGGGGGTCAAATGGGGCACTGGATGCCCTTTGTGGGCCTTATAGAGTAATCCACACGAGGTCCACATGAGGCAATGGGGTTGCCTCATAACAGGCCGAACCGTACCAACGTCCCACTCAAAATATTGGTAGCCCATAACGTAAGAATTTAGAACTATATATTTAAACAGACAGCTGGAGAATTAATTGACGATTAGCTTCTTACATTTTCAAGGATATCTGTGGTCCCCACCCACAATGATTACGCTCCGCCACCCCTGGGTACTCCCACCATTGTTTGCCAACTTTTTTCATAAAGTAAACCTGGCATCGCCGACGACAAAACCCACACCGAATTGGTCCACAGACAGCATATCACATGGCTATTTACCGGATATCTCATTTATAAATAAAAATTTTAAATTCATATTTCTGAAGTGTTTTTATCTTTTTTTGCGCGTCCGCAGAAAACAGTCCTGAGAGTACGTCTGGTCGCATCACCACCACCGCCAAGGTACTCTGACGGTGATGCTTGAAAATGAAGACGCGATGTCGCAGCCTTATCACATTCACATTATCATATTTATAACGTGTTCTAAAATTTATATTACCTCGTGCATTATTAAAAGCAGCAGAGGAAAAAATTCGCAGAACATTGAATCACCATAATCTTATCTTCCTGTTTGTTTTTATCTGTCTCAAATTTTATCCGCATACTTAACAGGGATGAGCCTCACTAGTGAAGGATAATTTGGGCTTGTTAAAAAGTGCTTAAGTACTCTTTCCCAGATAATATAACGATCACAATACTCGTGTGTGTCGTCCTTAATAATTTATTGCCGCAAAACGATGTAAAATTGTCTTCCTTCGTCGTTACTTTCCGCGAGTGTTTTATTAAAGGATCTTCTCTGGATTAAAATGCTAACATGATTCTGGTAGGAGATGTGGCATTTAAGCCCCAAGCCCCACTTTTATCTTCTTTGCCTATGCAATGCTAGCTCCACTTTAATTGAATGCCTGGAACTTGTTTGAACTGTACACTGATAACGTTTCGGTTTGGTACTTGTTATGGAATGGGTTCAGGAAGCAAATTTGTGATTGAAGTCGAGTGCACTAGAGAACGTTACAAGCATCATATTTATTAATAAGCAAATACGAATTTTATGACCTCTTTTCATATATTTTGTACCTTTTGAAAGATATTTTTTGTGCAAAATCGCGGTAAAAGCCTTATAAAGCTAACAAGTAAAACAAAAACAAGAAGACGAACACATTACAGCATCCCACAGCAATGGGCTGCTGTGTGGAATTTTCGCTAAATGGCAGCACGCAATTTTCGTTTATTCCTATTAAGGCAAGTACACATTGGGCGTTTTGAAACGCGCGCTTTTGAAATGAGCGTTTTACGAATCAAAGAGCTCCTATTAGGTGTACACATGCAAACGCGCGCTTTTGACCAAGCGCCCGTGAAGCGCGCGCTTCGAGTATTTCGTTAGAACGCGCGTTTCACGGACGCTTGCCGGGCGTTTTGAGATACATACGTCGCCTACTTGTTGTACATTCTAACGCGCGCTTTTATACAGAAGAAACGTATTCGTAGGAAAATAAAAAAATTGAAAGCGAACATTTTGATACTGCTAGCGCTCGTTAAACGCCGAGCTAAAGCTATGGTTTCCTACGAAGCGGCACCGTCATGTAGCGGCCGTATTATTACGGTGAGTGACGTCACAAAAAATTGTTCTGTGGAATATCGCGGTAGTGGTTTCTAAGATAGCGTTACTGCAGATCGTCACGTAAGATAGCGTTGCCGTCACATTTGTAGCGGTAGCGCTTTACGGTGTAGAACTGTTTGTCAACGTTTTTGTAGTTTAGCGGTGGAGACGTGTTTAATTTTTGTACACGTTTAGAAATAAAAAAAGGTTTTTTATTTAATTTTGCACAATGTTTTGCATACAATTACATTTTCTATAATTTATTGATATTTACAGTGCAACAATGTGTTCGAAAAATCAGGCTTTGCAATGGTCAAGTGAACAAGATGAAATGTAGCGGCCGTATTACTTTAGAACTATTGTCACCGTATATGTCGCCGTATTTTTGTACACCGTTTTGCTTACGTCACTCACCGTAGTAATACGGTCGCTACATGACGGTGCCGCTTCGTAGGAAACCATAGCTTAAGCGCTTGGTGTGTACAATACCAACGCCCGATAAACGCAACGCCTAGCGCTCAATGTGTACTTGGCCTTAATCTTGCAATAGTACTTGGTTTATCCATGTGGCTAAAAACAGCAGTTTCACCAATGCACAGTGGTTCAGCCCATAGGTCATAATTCCGAAAAATGTGTACCCGAAAAACTCAAACAAATTGATACATACATATCAATAGTCCGATAGATAAGCTACCCTCAGGTATACATATTTCAGCCCTATTAGTTTGTTATCATTTATTTCTCGAGCTCTGAAGTGAACGCATCTGCATTGTTCTAACGCATTGTTTTCAGTGACTCACTTTTTTTGGTATTTGCCGAAAACAATTCTCGGAATACAGGTGTTTGTCTCAGGTAGATGACTCACCTTTAAATACATTGCTCAATACTTCTGACGACCTGTCTAATACTAGTATAAAAGCAAATATTAGTACTGATGAGGTTTTGTCACTTTTAGTGGATCCTAAGCAGACTAAACATCAATATTTGTTATATATGAACTTCATCAATAGTAAAACTGGCTCTAATATTTTACCATCTTATCATAGTGTTATAACTGCTAAGAAGGAGTGCTGTCCGGAAAATATTTCAGTGTCTGAATCAAAAGCGGAAATCGAACTACAAAGTTTGTTAGATCATACAGCTTCGCGGATCCTTGAGTCACAAGAAAATGTATTAGATAACGTGCCACTCGATTCATCAAATGAATTAACTTTAAGGGGGATTCGATGGTAGTACAGGTCATAGTGAGTATAAACAATCATTTCCGGATTCGAGGTTAGATGATAGTAGTGTGTTTGTTACTTCATACGTCCCTCTTCAATTAGTTGTCAATGCGCATACAGACAACTGTTTGATGGAAAAACCCTCGCCCTTCTTCCACTAAATATTGTAGGCCTATTCGTTTTCAGTTTATGAAAGAGAGCACTACAAATTCTATGGAAAAAGAATCTTATTTCAAAGAAAAAATAAATAATTTGTGCCCTTCGACATTTACTATCAAAGATCGCGTTTTTTCAATTCAGCATTCTTTACAGCTAACTGTGGTCGATGGTAAAGTATGCAGTGCCTTGAGTGAAACATCATCCGCTAGGTGTTATATTTGTGAAGAGAGATGTGAAAAGAGATGAACAACATAGATCTCTGTTTGCAAAAACAGTGCGAGGAAAGTAGATTTCAGTTTGGTTTATCGCCTTTACATTCAAGGATCCGCTTCTTTGAATATTTTGTTCATCTCTCTTACAGAATTCAGATTAAAAAATGGCAGGTAAGTCAGAAGAAGATAAAAAACTATTAATGGATCGAAAACTGTATATCCAAAGTCAATTTAGATCTAGATTGGGATTCTTCTTCTTCTTCGATGGCTCTACGGCCCAATTCGAGCCTTGGCCTCCTTCAGCTTCTTCCTCCAGATACAGGGATTTTTTTGGTATCCTTGAGTCATCCATTCTTTGGACATGACCGGCCCAACGTAAACGCAGTAGCTTGGCATGGGTCGAAAGTTTACATTCTTTGTATAAGTCGTACAATTCGTGATTGTAGCGTATTCTCCATGCATTGTCTTCATTAATTGGGCCGTATATCCTTCGGAGAACCTTCCTCTCAAATATATCCAACTTGTCGGCGGATTTTTGGGAGATACTCCATGCTTCACAACCATACGTAGCTACGGTACGTATGATGGTTTTGTAGACTCTTATTTTTGTTTTTCTGTGGATGTCTCTGGATTTCATTACTGGCAGTAGTGAGAAGTATGTTCTGTTTGCGGCGTTTATTCTTCTTTGTACGTTTATCGTTTCATCGTTGTCTTCACTGAATGTGGACCCCAGGTAGTTAAATTGGCTTACCCGTTCGAAGTTATATTCCCCCCAGGTGGTGTTGTGGTTTCTTCTTCTTCTTTCCACCCTTGACTGAATTAGAATCTTGCTCTTGTCTGCATTTTTTTGCAGCCCTATATGTTTAGCTCCATCTTCTAATTCTGTGAATACTTCTCTAAGGTATGACAGTGATCTGGCAAGGCAGTTTATGTCGTCGGCATATCCTGCCAACTGTTTTGATTTGTTAAGCAGGGTTGCGTTCGCATCAATGTTTACTTTGCGAATTACTCCTTCAAGTCAGAGATTAAATAGCATCGGTGCCAGCCCATCGCCCTGCTTTAAGCCTTGCTTGACTGGGAAGGACTCCGTCAATTCTTCTTGTATTCTGACTGCACACCTTGTATTTTCCATTGTCATTTTAGTCAGTTTCACTATCTTTAGGGGTATGTTTAGGTCCAGCATTGTCGCATACATTTTTTCCCTGTCGATGCTGTCGTATGCTTGTTTAAAGTCTATGAAAAGTTGATACACGTCGATGTTGTATTCCCAGCATTTTCGGAGGATTTGCCTTATTGAAAAAAGTTGTTCCATCGTTGACCTATTTCTTCTGAATCCAGCTTGGTATTTTCTTATTACGGCTTCTGCATAAGGTTCCAGTCTGGCCTTAATTATATTGGTCATTATTTTATACACTGTGCTTAAAAGAGATATGCCTCTGTAATTTGCACAGTTGAATCTATCTCCTTTCTTGTGTATTGGGCAGATAATGCTTTGCTCCCAATCTTCAGGCATTTTTTAGTTCCTCCATATGCAGCATAGTAATTCAGGTATAGCTGCTGAAAGCGGTTCGCCTCCTTGCTTGATCAGCTCTGCTGGGATGTTATCAATTCCTGGAGATTTGTTATTTCTTAAGAGTCGTATGGCACTTTGTACTTCCTCCAGAGTGGGTTCGTTTGTTTCTCTGGTGTCTTCGTTATGTTGTGGACGGGGTTCTGGTACGTGTCGGATGCTCTCGTTTGCGTAGATTGGGATTAATCGTAGATAAACCACGAAGTGGGACATCCAACGACGGTAATACCGCAAGGAAATTTTTCATGAATTTTGCAATATCGGCTGGCTTAAATAAAGATTTAATTCATCGTTGCTCTATAATTTTACAGGCCCTATCATCAGGATATAATATACATTTGGAAAAATTCAGGGATTATGCTTTAGAAACTGCGCGAATTTTGATTCAGGAATATCCCTGGTACAATCTCCCGTCTTCAGTTCACAAAGTCCTCATACATGGATCTGAAGTTATTAAGCACGCGATATTGTCAATCGGGGAACTCTCCGAAGAGGAAGCTGAATCTAATAATAAAATTCTCAGGGAATGCCGCCGAGATCATAATCGAAAAATGTCACGGGAACTCACAAACATGGATTTAATAAATAGGCTTTTGATCAATTCGGACCCCTTCATCACAAATCTTCGGAAGCTTCCCCGAAAGAAATGGTCCCTTTTTTCAAGTCAAGTGTTAGATTTATGTATAATTTAGCTTATATTTCACTTAATTTGTTTCGTCTTTAGTTTTAAGCTGTTCAAAGTAAGTACATAATTTGAATCTTAATTAACACGTTTGTTACTATATGTTTGTGGACATTAAATCCAATATAATAGGTTTTTTTTTATTTTTTAAAACATCGCTTATATTTTGCACACAATATATTATGTTAGTTTAATTCGAAAATTTTAATTAAAGAATCGCAAATAAATGTTTTGATATGAGACAGCACATTGAGTTTTTTTATACAACTGTTAAGTTCAAAACTGAAATATACAACTATATAATAAAAAATTAAATAAATTGTGTCATATTTTATAATTTTAAGTAATTTTTGGTCATAAATTGGTGGTTGAATAAGGATTAAGTAATTGTGACCGCCCTTGCTTGGGCGCTGAACCACTGTGTAATGGGACAAAATTATAGCTGTGTATAAGCACAGCCAGAAGTGCTTAAGCTCAAAATATGTATTTCGAGATAATCGCTTTTAAAGATTTTATTTTCTTTAGCTAGGGCGTTTTGAATTTCTTTTTTGAAATTTTTGTTACCTTTCATCAATAAGGCAGCAATCTCCCATCTATCTAAAGCTGTAAAAGTCAAGGTTCCAACCCACCAACTTCCAGAGCTATGAGTCAAAATTTGGTTTTTTTCCACTAAAATTTCAACTTCAACGATCTTTTTCTCCAGAAAATATTTAGTTGATCACTATTTTGTCTTCCAAATTGGGAAGCTTGGGAAATTTCCTATGAATAATGTCTGGACAATTTTGTTGTGGCCTTTAGTTTTGAAGTTATAAGCAATTTTTATGTCAAAATCCCTGTGTAAATATGATCGTATTTACTACACTTCATTTTATTTTGGAATTGGGGATAAACTCATTTTTCGTATAAACGGTGCACCATACAAAATTGTGAGTTTTATCCACACAAACTAGAATGGAATATGTATAGATTTTTTCAAACTCCATGACACAAAAAATTTGAACAGTTCTGCACACCTCGTTGCCAAATTTTATAAATATAGTTCTATCATTTCCCATCTGTTTAGTTAAAACGGCAACAAACGCAGAAAAAACTCAACAAAATAATTTGCGAAGGAATGCGCGCATGCCGAATGAATAAAATTAATTTATCTTTATATGTATTGGGCAGAGCTTTTAAATAAATGTAAAACCCCTGTTCCACCAAGCCAGTTTACTCGTCATAATAAACATAATTTCACTATAATTTCACTATAAGCGAAATATTTCTCATCGCTAAATTTAAAATAATTTAAAAAAATGCTGAAAAAATTTCTTTTGAATTCATATGCTTTTCCATTCATAAAAAGAATAGTTTTCTGCCGTCGCATCAGAACAACGATTTCAAGCATGCGACTGGAGAAAAACCTCAACAACCTAGTAATCAAAATGATAAAAACACAAATTTCGTATTTTTTAGTAGGAATTGCTACAAATCATTTCTGTAGCAAAGGTGTAAAATACAAAAACCTTAAAATAAAAATATATAAAAAGGAACGTTTTTCATTCATAATTTGTAATTTTTAAATAATCATTGAAGTTCCAGAAAAACACACCTCCCTCTAGCAATACGCAGTCCTGACTGATAAAATGGCAGCAAGTGATTTGATAGGAGGAGTTAAAAGAAACTTTGCCGAGCTTTTAAATATTTTTAAGACCTTTGCTGGGGTCAATGCGCGGAATGTCACGACGTTTGAAAAGATCTAAACACAAAAATTGTTTATTTTCAAATTTTATGCAAATGTCAAAATACATTTTTGAATATTTAGAAAAGTCTTTTGAGACGCCTTATTTAGGCCTTTGTAAAGGGCTTTATATTCTTTCTAAATACAATTTATTTGCATTTGGCACACTCAATACCATAAGATAAATTGTAGCTACACTGGAAATTCCCATAAAGTAGTTTCTGTCATTCTTTCAACCCTTCGTTGTAACATAAAATTCCTGCTACCTTGCATTTTCTTATCTTTTAATAAATTTATCCACCGGCATATCCAGTGTCTTTATGTAAATACTTGCTATGCCGAGTAAAATTCACTTTTAGTTTTAAAAATTGTCAATTTGTCATTTTCTAATCTTATATGTACCTATTCAAAAGCCAGTGTAGCTACGAGTCAGTTAAGATTCAGAATAAATTTCAATTTCAATTTGGGTACCATAGAAAGAAGTTCCAGTTTTATTTTATTGTCCTAATTCAGTAGTAGCCTCCACAGTTCAATCATTATTTTTTTGGTCTTAGAGAAGTTTTTTAAAGTGAAATTGATTACTTAATTTTCAGATATACAATTAATTTAAACTTGGTGCACGAGTTAAGTACTCGGTACTTCAACGCGTTTGTAGCCAAGGTACAAGCACCAAGGGCTGCGCCAAGATAAAACAATCTTGACGTTAGCAGTAAAGATTGAAACAGGAACCCATTTGTGCAGTTTTAAAATGTGCGGTTCCGGTTTAAAATAAGGTACCCAAAGAACAGTGGTTGTTCATGGCAAAGGGTAGCATTAATGTGCGGAAGATTCTACGGGGCTGTGTAATATTTAAACATGCGGTCCTTTTATTAAATGTGTTTTTTTTTTTCAGGTCATAAGTGCATAACAATTTGTGGTAAAATGTCACTGTTGATGGTGACTCTTACTAACGTACACTGAAAAAGAAAACATTTTTGGCTTAACACAATTTTTCTTGAACCAACCAAATAATGTTTTGGTTATAACGAAAACAAAATTGTTTCGGGATAAGCAACACTTATAGTCTTGCTTTTATTGTCTTGGATGAAGATAAAAGTTGACTAGAAGTAAAAAAAAACATTTCTTGGTTTAAGAGACTAATTTTTAGCTTTTTCAAAAAAAAAGAAGCTTATACAGAGGCTCTGTCCGTCTGTGACCTTCTTTCATCTCTGAAAGTATTGTCGCTACAGACTTGGACCATATCTCAAATTGTAGCTCTTGATCAAGAGACCTAAAACTGAGGAAATGGTCTGGAAATTCCAACTGGAAGTATATTTAACAACAAAAAAGAGATTTCTAATAAAGTACATATATCGTTAGCCTAGGGGTAAGGCGCTGGAATGCTATCCCGTGGAACCAAGTTCAATCCTCTGCCGGCCGTGGGGAAAAAATTTTTTTTTACTTCCGTGGAACATGTTTTGAATCTGTCACTAAATTATATTATTTAAAAATGATACTCAGGAGAACATAAACATTTACTTATTTAATTAAAAGTGAAAAAATCATTTTCTTGAATTTTTATGGTCATCCAGTCTGAAGTGTTATTCAACTGAAAGAATACCACGAAAAAGCGTAATTAGTGGCTAGTCTCTAGGAACAACATCCTACTAGTTACAAGTTAAATATAAGAAGTGCGCAAGATCACATATTCACCATATGAATAAGATCACATATTCACCATAAAAATTCATCTGCCATAAAATTCAGTTGGAGGTATAACGAAAATATGTGAAGTGCACAAGATCACAAACCCAATTCGAAGAAAACCGCAGTGCGCATGACTCAATCCTAAATTTTTCGAGAACGGAAAAAATTACCCCCTCCACCGTAAAAGCCCATTTATTCTGGATTTGTTTCTCCTCGTATGTAGTCCAGGGATGGGCGATTAAATCGTTAAAAATGAATCGATTAGTTTTAATATAATTAATCGGCAAATCGATTAATTTATACGATTATTTGATACGATTATACATATTTTTATAACAAAGTTCCTAGATCAGTTTTAAATGTTGGCGACATTGTTGGGCCTTGGCGATTTTAAAAATGTAGTAATTATGTAAAAAATAGTAGTAGAATTGAAAAAATGTAGTAGCAACAAAAAAAAAACAACGTAAGAGAAGAGAAAAGTTTTGTTTTCAATTGATTTTAATCGTAAAATGTTTACATAACAATAAATGTTAATTTAACAACGAAAAGTTACTATAAATGTAAAATGAAAGTTTAGTTTTGAATTGTGTTTAATTATCAAAATAAAAATGTTCAGTTTTCAATGAAATTCATTAATTAAATAATTCGATTATCTAATAATCGATTGTTGTAATGCAATTGATCGATTACAATTAATCGAATTGAACGATTAATCGAGTAGCGATTAATCGTAACATTTTTGATAATCGCCCATCCCTTCCATGGAAATAGTACTTTAAGGCCGCGTTCCCAAGTATAACAAGTTTTTTTTAGAAAGTATCATAACTAATAATAATGCAATCTTTTTTAAATTTCATTCACTATGAAGGGTTTTAGAACACCCCGAAAGTATCAAAGCGACTTTTCTGAATTAATTTTTGACAATTTTTACCTCCTCCTCTTCCTAAGGTACGAGCTCGTTGAAAAAAATTTTTTTTATGAGACAAGGTAATTACGTGGCATTTACTGGTGTTTACTTGCAGTTCATTCTTGTAACGTATTCAGTTTCGACTGAAGGGGAGTTATGTACGTCATCACGCAGCCATGACACTATATATTTTGAGGTCATCGGCATAAAAGAGATGTCGTATATTCCTTAATTTTTCTGACAAATCTGAGATTAATATATTAAATAAAATTGGGCCAAAATGACTACCCTGAGAGACTCCGAACGTTACTTCGATTTATTTTGACAGAAATCCTTGAAATATAACAACCTGTGTTCTTCCGCTGAGATATGATTGTGTTCCAAATTGTAGTAGTTTTGTTATTAAAATATGGTGGTCGACACGGTCAAAGGCCTTACTGAAGTCAGTATAGACCGCATCGATTTGATGACCGTTCTCCATACCATATAGTAGTTCGGAGGTTAGTGTCATAAGGTTAGTAGTTGTCGAGATACCTTTTATGAAGCCATGTTGTTTGTCATTGAGGAGTGGATCGATTATTTGAGCAATCTTATCGTAAACGAAAAGTTTAGGAATTGTCAATAATAGTGCAATGCCCCTGTAGTTGCCCACCGAATGCTTATTAGATGCTTTGTGAATTGGAACGAGGTAGGATTTCTTCCAAAGTTTAGGAAATTTTCCTAACGATAAGGATCTGTTGAAAATAAGATGGAGAGAAAACTGAATTTGAGTTGATGCAGATTGTCAGGACCGTGACCTTTATTGATAACTAGTTGTGAGCTGGTGAAAAGGTTCTCCTCAGGAGGAGAAGTAGCTCCTGTGGTGAGCTAGTGAAGACTAGATCTAATCAATTACCATGAAAATTCTGTCGTAGTCGATAAACTTGTGACGTTAATCAGCAGTAAACGATTTTCTTCCTCGTCGGTGATAAAAGTTATGTTAGGGCGATTAAAGTCTACTAACATAAATATATCATCGCTACCGGAGAGAATTATATGTGCTATGTGAAGTCTGTGCTTGCTTCCCGCTTTGACTCGTAGGCCATTCATACACGAGGGATCATGGTTCTGGACCAAAAACAATTTTTCTGAAAATACACGGAGCAATAGCAAAGGAAGCAGCTTTTGTGTTGCTACGCAATGATTATTTGTCTTAGTGAGAAGTCAAATTTTTGATTCTGGTCGGCTGTTTATTTAAATCAGCTCATTTACTTACATATAATCAATAATTAGTTATAATAATGAAAATATTAAAATTATCATGGATGGAAATAGTGCGTTTGTTGTGTCGATTTTGGGTTGTTTGAAAGTTTACTATTATTAATACCATAGCAACGTATTAATATCTTATTTGTGTGAGTGCGTGCTTTCCGTGTTCGCAGGTCAAAAGCAGGAGCACAAAATTCTCCACTGAAGCACGAAACTCTCCACTTATTTCATCTCCACACGCCTCCTTTGCCCAAAAAAAACTTTTGCTCCCGAACCATGCTCCCTCGTGTATGAATGGCCGTACGAAAACACTCAAATGAATTGCGATTAGTTTACTATTTAGGGGGCCCTTGACCACTATAAGAACACCTCGACCTATTGCATCTGTATGTCGTCCAGATGCAGTCTAAGATCTCCTCTTTTATAGAAGTTTCATGTAACCACGTTTCTGTTACGAGTACATTAAAGTTACAAGATTTCGTGCCAATAAAAAGGGTGCCACTGCAATTGTGATAAAAGAGGCTTATGTCCAGAAGTACCTTATGGTCTAGGTTAGTTGAGATGCGCGTATTTGTCGGAAAAGTTACTAGTTACGGTCGATCATATCTTGCCATTTCGTCCCGGTTGTTTACAATTTAGACACATGTAGTGATCTCACATGTGAGGTCCTTGCTTACTTGCTCCGAAGAGATCTGATATTGCTCATGATACACAGTGTAGAGTTTAAGCAGGGTATTTCGATCGATGAGGAGACCTTATTGTTGGATCGAAATAACGAGGCTGGTCCTGGTCTTACCATTTACACAGGTAGACTCAGTTTTGTTGTACATATAAGCAAGGAAAAGAGTTGCACTATCGGTAACGACCCTCGGAGAGATTAAGTCTGCAGATTAAAATGTTTTTTACGTTCGGAGGCCGTAGAGGGTAAGAAGTTTGGTTTGGTTGCGGTGATGCTGTTGATATGTTTTTCGGAAGTAAGTATAACCAACAACTTGTGATTGCATTGAGACTTATGACTTGTAGAATACGGGGGTTTATTTGTTCTCCTTCGGAGACATTCCAGCAATGTGTACAGTACATGATTTGCACCACTCGATTTTTAATAACTGCCTACTTGTTGCTTCACAAAATTTATAAATCAACTTGTTTATTTTATAAATCAACTCTGTTGAAATCCGTTTTAGAAATTTTAAATTCGATTTGTGTAAAATATTAACAATATAACAACAGATTTTGGCTTAAGGGAGATGCATTTGTATATCATTCCAGTAAAATTACCAATTACAATGAGCCCCGCCGCGAGTTTGAATGTGACACAAGCACGCAACAAGCCATAGTAAGCCAAAACATAAATTTCTGCAAAAATTTCATTCTCCAAAACATTCCAAAAAATTATAATTTCTATAAAAGTTTTAATAACTCCTTATTGTTTCCTTGTTTGGAACAGTTCATAAAATTTACGGGTACCCGGTAGCTAATAACTCAGCGACTTCTCGTCCCTCAAGCTAAACAGAATGAATCGCCGTAATTGGATGCTCATTCCCGGGGCTGTTTAATTTGTTAAGCAAACATGTTTACAAGGTGGTGCACGAAGTATCCTGAACCTTTTAAGACGCTCCAGGAATAATCGCAGTTGACGTGCTTGTGAGGGACGAGCAGGTTCGTGCCCATTACTGGATTTTATAGTAATTAAAGGAGACTACCATTGAGGACAATTGCTTCGAGCATTTAAGGTTTTATGTCTTGTTTATGTGTTCAATTAAGTAATCGCTTTGGTGGACTCTAAACACTAAATTTTCCTGAAAAAAATGCTGACATAACATGCAATAATAAACGTCCAACCAATCAAGAAAAGAGGTAAGCATGAAATTTATAGAAATATATTTAAGTGTTTTTCTTTTATCTGGAGATGAGCTGATTTAATGCATTTCTTAAGTGGATTAATGGAAATTTTAATAATTGTAGCCTGGACCGAGTGAAACCCAAGTTCGATCCGGATTTAGACTGTGTGATTGGGTATATCAGAACTTCTCGACCGTTAACGAAATAACCACCAATATTAGGAACGACGTCTAATTTTAATTATGTTTGGAGAAAAATAATTCTTCGTAAACATTTTATATTCTAATGTTTCCTATACAAAAGTCCTAATATTAGTAATGCAGCAGAAGCAGTACTATTTCTGAACAATTCTACGGATTTTTATCTTCACACACGAAGTGTGAAGTGTTAATAATATAAATTAGGTAAATTACCCAAATAGCACCAGCACCATTAGAGAATATGCCCAGCTCCTTCCAGACTTCTTGCTCCATTTCTTACTTCCCATTCATCATCGAACTGCCTACAATAACTGTCTGATGCTATTGGGAGGCTTTCGCTTTCAGTCAAAATTTCCACCATTGCCACGTAGTCCATATAGTGAGACTAGGCGCCACGTAGTACCTGTAGGCATGTACACCTGATATGCTTTTCCGAATAAAACCATCCTAGTTCCTCATAGTCTCCTCTAGGACTACCAACTCGTAAAAATGTTTACCCCTAAAGACAATGGATCGCAGCTATTGTGATAATGATGAATAAATTAAAGTTCTTTTGCATATTTACATTTTTCGGCATCTTGATTTAAAAAATTGCTGCACTGGGTAATGTCAGGGGTGGCGAAATAATGCATGCCAAAAGAATACAATCTCTCTATTTTATAAAATTGCTGATGTGTTACGCTATTGGTAAAAATTTGATATTGAAAAAGAGTGCAGCGGTGTTTTTTGTCAATGAGAGGATATTTAAAGGTGTAAGAAATACTGTATTATTATCAAGTGACATTATGCAGGCGACGGCTTGTTTGTTTCTTTTAGTCCGTGCTTAAGCGCCCCTCTTCTCTCGAAACAACATAGTGTATTTCCAGGTCTGCTTAGTTGAAGCGACATATTTGCTTGAAAAGAGCTTGATTTCTTGAGCTGCTGATTGACTAGGCTAAGCAATTTCGAGCACTCAAGCTTTCAAGCCTGGTTTCAAGATGTCATGGAAAAGCATTAACAGCCTCACTCCCATATTAAGCGTATTAGAAAAATATTGCCTTGATGTTTTTTGCGAAATACACGTTCGTCAAATTTTCGCGAACAAACACATTTTTCATACGTCCCACGCGTGCTATGGGCTCGTCGCCCCTGACCTAGGGTATCGGTGGCTTGGCAACTTTTTAGGGGAATGGTGCGGCGTGATAACAGCTGGGGCCTCGGTAGTCTAGAGGTAAGGCGCCTGACTGCTATCCCCAGAGGTCCCGGGTTCGAATCCCGGCGGCGCCACGGTCCTTCGCCTTTTCCACCTAACTTTCCTTCTTCCCTCTTTACATTCCTGATTCCCATGTCATAGCCTTCCCTAGTCCTTCCCCGCTCCACCAAGCGCATGCCATCGGTTGGTTGATGAGATTCAACTCTTTTCAGGAGGCATAACACTCCAGCGAGTTGTTCTCGGCGCCCCGATGTCAGAGTCGCGAAATGGTTGTGAGTAGGTGGAATAAAAATATCGCGGCTAGGTTGTGACAGTTACTTCCTTCTCTTCTCTCTATCTTCCGGCTAGAGCTGCTGTTCGACATTCACTCTTACGAAAAAATAGATTGTCGATAGTACAAAGGGACTTTCCCTAAGCCTCTAGTCTGTCACATAAAAAAAAAATAACATCTGCTTTTACTGTTTTCCGAGTTTTCTCTAATGCTGCAACTAATAAATAATTTTTTTATATACAGGCCTATTCTGAACTCCGCTGGAATTGCAATTCCGGCGGAGAGAAAATTCCAGCGGAATTTTTAAGGGTATCATGAACTCCGCCGGAATTAGTGAAATGAGGTGCCCGATGTGAAATAATTTCGAAAACCCAAAAAGCAGCTGTTAAATGTCACAAATTTGTTTGTGAAGTGTTTAAAAATTTTGTTGTGAAAAATGTACGTGTTGGAGAAAATTCAAGGCTCTGCAGGGACGCTTCGAATATACGGAATAATATAATGGAATCTTTTCTATAAATCATAAAAAACAAAATGATGTAAATAAAAGTTGAATTCTCTTTTTAAATAAAATTAATATTGAAAATAACAGCCTTTTTCATATAACATAAAAAAATTAAAATAAATTCAAACTTTTCTTAAATAAAGTAAATATTGGAATTCGAAAAATTAAAATAAAAAAATTAAATAAATTTGTACAGTAACATTCATTCCTGAAGCTGCTGCCAATAGTCTCTCCAATATACGCACTTTTTAAAACACCAAAACAAACAAAAAAAAAAACAAAATTTAACACAAAACCGCACCGTTCCGTGAACCTCCGTCAACAATTTCTCGCGGAGAGATTATGCCCAACTTTTAGCATTCCGCTGGAGTTCATGATACCAAAATTCCAGCGGAATTGTAATTTCGAAATTTCTCTCCGTTCCGACGGAGCGGAACGGAGTTTATGCTACCGATGTAAAAAATTTCCAGCGGAATCAATTCCGGCGGAGTTCAGAATAGGCCTGATAATAACAATTTTACATTTTTATTTCATGTAATGATATTTAAAAAATACAAGCGCTTGAAGGGACTTGTCCGAAATCCGCGATCTTATTTTGGTGCAAAAATTAGTGCATACCGAAAACACACGTTCCACATCGGTCAATGTTGGTTTGATGGAAAGAACTACGTTATATAATTTTTGCAGATTTTCTGTGCGTTGAACAGTGAAAATTCCGATTTGAGTCACTAAAAATCTGATCCTCCAAATTGTACTGCCGATTCATCTTTTTGAAGCAACATCTTGCAGCGACAAATCTTCGTTTTCAGTAGTATTCAGGCTCTGTTGAGTTACATTGTTTAGCCCTACATCAGTAACAACAAAAAGGCGAGACGCTAGATTTCACGCAAAATTTAGTGTGGTTGTTGATGGTGTGACTAGGATCCTTGAGGTTTCGCAACAGTTTCATGACATCCTCGATCATTTACACGAATTTTCAAATTGTGCATCAGTTTATTACTTAATTTCGCACAATGTTTCATCCTCGCGGCTAATTTCGCTAACTTTACGGGTTCTATTGCCTTGACAAGAATCTTTAGAGCAGAAAAATCCTATGCCTCTATCATATTCAATGAATTAAATTCTCTTAATATCTCGCGAATTGCTGTTTCGGTCTTGACCAGTAGCTCAATCATTGATGAAATAGAATTTCACCACGTTTTAACGTCAAGATGTAGCTCTATCTCTTGACCGAATTCGTCTTTTCCTTTAATCAGAAAGACACTATTGCGAACTGTTGAGTTCTTGATGAATTTAACGAGTTATCTTGACTTCTCTGACTGATAATCTATTTTTTCTTCTTCTATTACATCGTTGCTTAACACTTCCATGTCCATTCCATTTTCAAAATAATCAATTTCGTCAACTTCATAGCTAGCTAAGATTGGTCGTCTCGGTTTTGTTCAATTTTTGTCGTATACGAGGTGTCACATACTCCCAAGTGTAGAGCATTATTAAAACAGAATTTTCCGATGACATCGGTGAATACGCACAAGGCCTGTTTTCATCGTTGTTTTGTCATCACTACTAGGCAAGTTTAAAACCCAAAAGAATTTATATTAGTTTTGGTTACATATTTCTTTTAATTTTATTGTACGCCAAATTTTTTGAAACAAAATTCCAAAGGCAGTTAAGAAAAAACAGCTGTTGGCTGTTTTTCGATTTTAGCCATAAAACAGCTGTTTTACTGTTACTGTTAAACAGTTCCGAAAAACCTTAATTAAATGCCACTCTAAGACGCTGACGGCAGGAAGAGTCGAAGGAAATATACACCAGCGAGCCGTAAAGGAAATGAGGAGCAACAAGAGATTTGGCTCGAATAGGCGAGGATAACAGACTGCCATGTAGCCAGAGCTTACGAAGTGTGCCATAGATCTTAGTGAGCAGCAATGAGACATGATTGAAGCAGGATAGTTTGGAATTGACATCAATACTCAGGTTTTTGGCACAGTCAACGATTGGAAGGGGAACATTATTAAGTAGAAGAAGGGTGGGAAATCATCGGGGACAGCGATCGACGACTAAGGAAAAGTACTTGCGATTGAATTGTTTTGATTTAAGAAAATTACTAGAACTCTATTCGTTTATTTAAGACAAGGTGCTATTGAGTTCCGACACAAAATTTGATTATGACAAGAGGTGTATAGCTGGAAATCATCAGCAAATAAATGAAAAGAGTAGCAACGGATAACAGAAGAAAGATCATTAATATAGAAGGAGAACAGCAAAGGACCAAAAGACGAACCCTGAGGTTCAGGCACACTTAGGAAAGAGCAAGTAACATTATTATACCGAACACACTGAACTCTATTAGAGAGAAGAGAAAAGAAAAGGCGAACAGAAGAAGAGGAAAAGTGATATCGACTCAGTTTATGGAGCAGATGAGAGTGACCAACAGAGTGGAATGCTTTGGAGAAGCCAAGAAGGACTAGTATTGCAATATCACCTCTGACAAGGACGGAACGAAGATCAGTTGTTACCTTCAACATAGCAGTTTCGCAACTGTGGGATTTACGAAAGCCAGATTGGAGTTTAGAAAGGAATAAAATTAAGAATCAAGACATCGTATGAATTGAGTAGATATATTTTTCCTAAAAACTAAGAGGGCGAAAGTCTGACAAATTAGCGGGCAAGGACAGGGAGTTATCGCCAACGAATACAACCAATCAGAATTTGAATAAAAAGCTAAGAAAAAATTACGTATTTAAATTATCGTATAGCTGTTTCAAATAGCATTGCTGCAAGCCCTCTAAAATTACCCCTAAAAAGATGAAGCCCCTAAAAACATTATTCAGCTTTTTTCCACATTCTCATATAGCAGCTTCCCCGTTCTTGTCCGCCTGCCACGGTACAATTATTACAATTACAGCATCAATTCCCTTTCGCATGCCTGATTGTATGAACCTTAGCTAATTTCAGGTTTGAGTGCCTTGAGTTATCTCATCCAGATCCCTGATCTCGATCGCCACCTGGTTGGTGCTACACTTCACCTGTTCTGCTACTCCAAGCAGAGATTCGAGCTTCTGCTGGAAGTCCACCCTCAGTTCGTCCAGAAGGTCGTGTATCTAAGGCAAGGTAACTGTTTAAGTGACTCTGGTTGATTTCTAAAACAGCCTGTAGAGTTTATGAACTTTATCAAAATCTTGAACCATAGACTGGATATCTCTATTAGGTCTAGGACGTAAGTGCCTAACCAGCGTTGCCTTGTTAGTCTCCGTGCGACTACGGGAACAAGCGCTGCGTGGGTTACTCAGTTTGACCGCGTCCCATAATTCTGGCAATAACTGTTTGGGGACTGTTTATGAGACCCATTGTTCTTCCATTTAAATTTCTATAAGTCAGAGAAGTCACCAGGTGCAGATCTCCAGTATCTACCACCTTTGGCTAGCTAGCAGCAGGTGATAGTCAAAAATAACTTTTTTACTCCATCTATTTGGCTGCTATCTCGATCTCCGAGCCCCGAAAAGAGGCTCCCTGGTTGTCTAGGACTTACTCGTCCTCATTTATGTTCCTATGTTACGAGAATGATGTTATGCTTACTACCAAATCTAACTGATTTGCATCTTTCCAATGCTTTGGGGAGCATCATCACACTATCTAAAATTCTTAAAAAGGTTTATTTTCTAGTACGCCTTCAGGATTGCCAGCCCTTCCGCTCCAACCAGGGGAAGGTAGTTTGTGGTTGGCGACCATACCCTTGATAGCAAGATATTGCGACCGTAAAGCTGGTGACATATACAAGCGTACATGCATTGCATTCAGAGGCTCCATGATATCCGTCGAATTTCCTCTGACACATAATTACATGGTTGCGTTCCGTGCCGGCTTTCACACATAGCCCGAAAATCTAAGTAACGTGTTCATGTGTTTGTGTGCTTATGCTTGTGTGTGCTATCTCGAATGCGGCAATGCAGAAAAAGTTGAAAGTAGCCCGACCTTTGCGTGGCATGCCTTCCATTCACGGAATATTCCGTCAGGTCGCATTTGAATACACACATTTCTATATTATCTGTCAACGAATGCAACGCATGTACGCTTGGATATGTGACCAGCTTAAGAGCAAAAGCATATCAAGGGTATTCTATTGTTACCGTCCTCCAAAGTCTTCCCAATTTTATGACATTTTATGTCCTTCTCAAGTCTGGCCATCTCACTAGCAAGCCTTACGTGAAGATTTTACGTACCTCGGATTTGTATATTCCCAAGACCATCTTTTTATGTGAAAATCCAAGCTGAAGTCACCCATTGTACTACCGGCCCGTCATGTCGTATTCGTCATGGGGCAGTGTCTAGTAGAAAACTTGTTACGAAGGAAGGAATAGAGAACAGGATAGGTTAATAGAAGTCTAGAGGGTGCTGGAGGAAAAAAACGATGGACCTTGCGAACTCCTGGATGCTGTAGCAGCTCACACCAAAGAGAAAGGTATCCCGTTAATCAGCCGGCAAAGGTGCACAAGGTGATGTACAGTCCGCTAGGTAAAGACCCAACCCACAAAATTCGTAAAATACAATTGCGTAAAATCGATATCCTTAATAGTTTTAACAGCCGGCCTCGCCAGTGATACAACAATCGAGGTTTATGGATTCGGTCGTTAGAGTGTTTTCCTTATAGCAGGAGTACTGCGGTAAGGTGAGGATGATAGTTGCCCTCATATTTTCCTGTACCTACAATCATTTTCCCCACTTGTTACTGACACACGGTATAGTTAATGAGCTTATTTCCTTCAAATATTGTGCTCTGTAAATATTTCCAATAGAATACACCATGTAGCACCTACAGCGACTTTCTTCCTTCAGAGCAAGCGCCAGTCTTACATCATTATCCTAATGAACCCAAAAGTAGAACATTGTTGTAGAACTTCACAAAACCCTGCACTGCTTAAGCAGAATGAACTCGTATCCTTGAAATGTCGCTGCAGACGCTCAGGGGTACTGTAAATTACCT
The DNA here is from genome assembly GCA_949987705.1 of Thereva unica. Classification (NCBI taxonomy): domain Eukaryota; kingdom Metazoa; phylum Arthropoda; class Insecta; order Diptera; family Therevidae; genus Thereva; species Thereva unica. The sequence continues at coordinate 34,484,770 of OX465284.1, read as the reverse complement.
TGAATTTATTTGGATAACCGAATCTCTCATCAATTTATGATTCTCCTTGATAAAGTTACTTTTTGGGCTGGTTCCGAATTTCGCCAAGTGCCTGCCTTGAATTCTAAAGGATTTATTACATTCTCGTCCGCAACTCCACCAAACACAATATCATCCTCGTAATGCGGCTTGCCAGCGTAATTATAGTTAATCATACCATCTTCGCTCCCCAATTTGAGCCGGGAATTGAATTTCCTTTCAATGGTGGGATGCTGTTTCCTGTCTTTCACAGAGGCTCTCAAGAAATAACTTTTTTCCTGCATCGGGCCATTGTGAACCCCCTTGACACCATCTAACAATTCGCGAGGAAATTTTCTTTCATTCATGCGTGACTTCCCACAAATAGCTTGATGTAAACCCGGCAAGGCAAATGGAGGATTTTTGTGGCTTTCGTACGGAATTCTACACACGTTTTAATTTTGAAGTAAGAACGTATGAAACGCCCCCGAAGAATTGGAATTAGAAGAAATCAGGGCCTTCTTATTGTTGAGATGTGAGTGCTGTCGAAGGATGTGCTCGCCTATCCCTGGGCACGGGTATGCTTTCAAGCTGCTTACGGCTTACCAGATCCAAGAGTACTCCAGAAACGAGATGATCCGGCGGTAACATTACGCTCCAGAATTTCTTATTTGCGAAATTTGCTGACGCTGAGCAGAGTTTAAAAAAAATTGTGATTTATTCTTGGGGGAGCTTTCAACTGTCGCCATGAGCCCGCGAAAATCGGCCTAGAAATCATTCTAAGCCACCGTTTGGGGCGAGTTATGCTGAATTAGATTAGTTGAAAAATGTTGCTTCATATTAAATTCTGCAGGCGGGCGACAGCGGTATCAACGTAATAAGTGAGGGTTTTGCATAATCTCATATTTTTCACAGGGCAGATTAATGAATTCGATTAAAATTAATTTTGTTAAAAGTAATATCAAAAACACTGTTAGGCTTGTCATAAATGCATATTACAGAAATATCTTCACGTTTTCAGTTCTCGTGTAAGAATTGCTTATTCATTTAGAGGTACTTTAAAAAAAAATCAATTTCATCCGGTAATCTTTATTATCATATCAAAATGCCAGCAATGGAGGCTTAAAATATACGAAAACTGGAGAGGCTATATTATCTACGGTGGGTCTTATTCCACATTTTATTATCTAGGAATAGAGAAGCGTTAAACCGAAAGCTAAGAGGGCAGCAGATTGGATTCAGAAAGGGCCGCTCCTGCATAGGTCATGTTAACATCTTGAGAAATATAGTGGAGCAATCTGCTGAATTACGGATAGGTCGTTATATTGCTTTCGTAGATTATGAGAGAGTTTTCGACTCGGTTAATAGGAGTTTTATATGGCAACTTGTGCATGTGAAACATTCGCAGTCGGAACCACATGCCCCAGGTAAGCTACAGCATTCGCAGCAATATGAAACAAACAGCTTTCACAGTCTTCAGCAAAAAGTATGATTGCTGTAAAGCAAAGCAAAGTAAATTGCTTTTGTTTTCTTGGCAGCAAAGCAAAGCAAAGTCAACAGCAACAGTATTAAAATTGCTGCAGCAATTTAAACCCTGTGAAAAACTATGGCGTTCTCCAGGACAATAATGGAACAGGATCAGGTTCTCCACAAGTTGGAAATTCAGAACCAGCTAATTGAGGGCAAGTGATGTATAGGAAGGTGGACCAAAACGGTCAAACTTTTACCGTTAGCACTGATGGGAGGTCGCTCATTCAGCTTAAAGAGCAGGGCATGTCCCTATTCTACGGCTTCAGCTGAATCAGAGTCAAAGAGATTGGCTCAAAAAAAAGAGACTCAGCAGGAACAATCCCAAGGTGCGGATGGTACAGTGCAACCTGCAAAAAAGTAGGGCTTCCTCGACAGTCCTTTGCAGGATGCTAGCTGCCCAAGCTTTTACAGGAGCCATGCAGCCACGGCTACAGCATTGCATGTTTACAATAAAAATACCAACTGCTTCCCTCACAGATAAGTTCTCGAGAGATCTGGCAGTGGTGAAGATACGGATTAACAGGGGGGGGGGGGGGGCAGCAAGAGCATGATTATCTTATGCTCGGCATATCTCCCCTACGACTTCAAGCACCCACCACCATCCAAAGAACTGAAGGATATCGTGGGTCACTCTAACAGGAGCGGTCTGCAGATCATCGTAGGATGTGCCCCCTCATGATGCCTGTGGCAGTAGTGGAGTGAACAAAAGGTACCTTTTTGATTACCTGTTAACTACTAACCTTGACATATTAAATCTCGGCACGGATTCTACTTTCGACAACGGTAGGAGACGTGAGATTACCGCTACGCTACCCACTCAACACGTGGCCACTTATGTGAGTGACTGACGGGTCGCAGGTGAGCCATCGTGCTCAGACCATAGACACATTTACTTTATGGTGGGTGAGTCTTTGGAAAGAGTGAGTGCATATAGGATTCCTAGGTATACGAACTGGGCAGACTTTCGGGGCGAACTCAGTAGCGTATTGAAGGGTTCCATGCACTCAATTAAATCTACGATGGATGTAGATCTTTCCGCGAACTTCCTTACGGAGGTGGTTACTGCTGCTTACAACAATAACTGCCCCGTTCTGATGAGGACGCGTAACAGAAGAACTCAATGGTGGAACAACGAGCTCTCCAAGTTGAAATCCGCTACGAGGAAACTTTTTAACACAGCCAAAAGAGCGGCACCTGGGAGAGTTATAAAAACACTCTAACTCACAGGACGTTCAGACGAGCAAAAATAACTAGCTGGAGATAATTCTGCAAGAGTGTCGCAAAAATTCGAGATACAGCGAAAATCCACAAAACTTTATTAAAGGGCATATCGGGAGATCTTGGATCTATCCGGGGAACCGATGGCTCTTTCACACAGTTTAAGGAAGAAACTTTGATAATATTGCTCCAGGCACGCTTCCCAGGCACAACCATTTGTTCAAATGGGAACACAATTTCTGCTTAGCAGCCAACTGGCCGATTTTCTAAAGTGCTCAAAGCTGCCTGGACAGAAGCGAATGCCGTGTTTAACCACGAAGCTATTAGGGAGGCGATTAGATCGTTCAAGCCATACAAGTCCCCTGGAGGAGACGGAATCTATCTCAATCTGCTACAGGAGAACTGCGACCTAGTCACTCCCTTATTATGCAAAATATTCAGGGCTTCCTTCGCACATGGTTATATCCCACTTGTCTGGAGGAAGATAACATTTATATCTAAGCCAGGGCGTTCAGAATACACCTCGGCCAAATCTTTTAGGCCGATAAATATCTCATCCCTATACCTTAACCCGGCGGAAAAGTCCACTGAGTCAGCATTGCACAATCTGGTGCTCAGGCTGGAATGCGCAGCTCTAAATAAAGGAGTTGCGTTGACGGCCTTCCTCGATATCGAGGGAGTCTTCGACAATACATCTTTGATGCTATATCTAGGGCTCTAAATAGACGCAATCTAAGTAGCACTTCCTGCAACTGGATTGTCTCTATGCTGAGAACTCGAAAACTAATGGTCTCTCTTGTTTAGGGGTCTCTGGAGGAAACTATAGCAAACGGTTGTCCACAGGGGCGAGTTTTATCGCCACTTCTTTGGTGCCTAGATGAACTCCTAGAGCTGTTCAACGGCCGAAACTTTTTCGCCCAAGGGTATGCTGACGCTGTCGTCATAGTAGTTACAGGTGAAACTGAATGAGCCATGTCAAGGCGCCTCCAGCAGGCACTAGAAGATCTGGGGCCGGTTCGTGTATGGCGAACGACGATAATCGTACGAAAAAAATTGAAGTCGAAAAATTTTGTCGACGAAAATTTCAGCGTTTGCATAGGTCGAAAGAAAATTGTTCGTGTCCTAATGCAAAAACTCGATAACCCAAGACCTTTCGAGTGCCTTTCGTCGACTTCAGACGAAAATTTTGAGTTTGCGCAAAGGTTTAGCCAAAGGTGAGGCACTTTTTTAATTAACCATAGGGAAATTTGTCAGGGCCAGTGGCTTTGTTAGAGTCAACTTCTTTGAGGCACACTTCACGCGTCCTTAAGGGGGGAGCCTGCTTTAGAGGCTTCAAAAAATCTATTTTTTGAGGAATTTTTAGGGAAGGAAATAAATATTTAATTGAAACGAAACTTTCAGGTATTATTGTTATATATTTCAACATTTTTCTCAAATTTTTTCATTAACATATATGTCATAATATGCCGGGTACAAGCATTTCGCCGAGGCGCCTCGAGCGTGCATGTGTCGTGTGGCGGGAAAGATGCAGGTCACAATTTCCATGTGAAGCAAAAAACCCAAAACAAATTTTGAAAATCAATAGTACAGATTCTACTTCAACCTAAAAAATCTAAAAAAAAGTGAGAAACTCAACAATTTTTCGCAACTTAAAAAAAAAATTTTTTTTGGAAAAAAAATTTCACCTTAGATTGTTTAAAAAGTGGGTTAATTATAACTTTTTTTAAGGTTTTTTAGGTTCAACTAGAAGAGAATTTAATCCTGAATACAATCAATTTTGCCTCGTTTCGATAGGACGTTAAATTTTTTTCCTATCTTTCCCGCCAATTAGGAAAATCGAAAAAATGAAAAACCGAGAAATCGCGCGTCGAAGTTTTCGTTTATAAAAAATCGTAATTTTCTTGAACTTACCGCAATAATGTGCTAATCTGCGATTCCTGGTCCATAGAGTTGCCCCTCAGACTCTTCAAAAAACTGGTTTTCGCTCTGATGTTCGAGTCTGCGGGCTGTTCTGTACAATACATACAATAGATTTAGGGACTGAGCGATTAGATCTCGACGCTTGCTCACTATTTCTTCTGTAACTCCGAAAATAATTTGAATTTGTTTCTGAAATTTTAGGGATATATTCTTGGATAGTTTGGGAGGACATTTATGCAAAAAAAATCGATTTTTTGAAGCGTCTAAAGCAGGCTCCCCCCTTAAGAATACTTTATCCATTGAATGAGCGGAACACTCGATGGTGGGGTTGCATGTTAGTATAGGATAAGGAAGAATTCGCGGCGAACAGAGATGCAAGTAGGTCGGCCTTGGGTTTTCTTTCTGTTATCACCTGTTTGTTGTAAATGAATGAAGGCGTTGTATGTGACATGAAATTCTTCCTGATGGAAGTTACCGAGGATCAGAAGTTTTTACTGCCAGCAGTGGAGTTTATAAGTTTACCTCTCAGTCTGTCATTGAAAAATTCTTTAAATTTCCTGATGGTGGATTTACAAGAGTTGCATGATGTACTCACGTCGAGAAGTCAGTGGCGTAGCGTGGATTTCTGCCGCCCGCTGCCTCCTACTTTCGAATTGAATTGGTAAAAGTCTGCAATGTTGAAAATTCAATATGTAGATTTTCAATAATTTTTAATCAATGAATCGAAAACCCAACTTGAATTTCAAGTAATTTTCAATCCAAGAATTCAAGGCATCATGTAAACGCATGTATGTAACTAGTGAATGTTCGGTATAGTGTGCGCCAAAACAAATGGGAATTTTACGCGCAGGCGAGGAAATGACAACTCCACATACATTAACATTCCGTGTATGGATAAAACTCAAGCGGGCATGCATTTTAATTTCCCTTTTGAAACTCGTTTACCGGGAATAACACTCCACCATAGCATCTGACCAGGACAAGAGTCGTAATGTGACGGATTGAATTGTGATTGAAAATATAAATGAGCGGGCGATTTGGGGTTTTAAACGAACGTAATGATGAGGTGCCCTTTTCTTTTCGAATCTACTTTCGTGGTGAGGATTTGAGACTTTCGCTGCTCATCAAAAAATCGATTTTGAGATTTCCAATTGTTTTGGCGCAGGCTATATCCGTGCTTCAAGGTTAACCTAAATTATAAACTTTAACAAACCCAGAGAGCTGGAATCAGTAATTTCTCTCTGTAATTTATTTTAGTCTGTCTTTAGATAGAAAGCCTCGTAGACGCAGGAGAAGTCGAGAAGTTTCGCTCGGAGAATTTTTGTACTCTCTGTAGGCGGCTTCTTTGGTTTTAATTGCGTTCATACACTCTCGACTAAACCATCCATGCTTCCTAGGCTTTATGGATTTGGAGAAATGAGGAATAAATAAACAGAAGGCTGAAAAATTGACAACGCGGTTCTGAAAACACAGATCCCCGTCAGCAGCTTGGAAAAAACGAATCAGCCCCACCAGTTGGCTTTGGCATAATGGCAAATAGTTCTCCTAGGAGCTGGCGTGGTTGGGGTTGGAGATGGATCTGCGAAATAAGCGCTGGCTAGACAGCGAATTGTCCGAGTTGCCTATAGGCGAATGGACCTCAAAGGAGTAACGTGTCCTTGGATGGGTTCTGCTTCATCAGAAATTGCTTTATTGTTGGGCGGTTCACAAACGCTGGTTGAGAATTAGCGCCATAAATTATCAACTATGAATGATCGAAAGGGAATCTTAAACTGTGCCCACTATTTACATTGCGGCCAGTACACCTAAATTTCTTCTCATATCTCGTTCTGAAATTAAACTTTCGTCGCGTCAAGTCTATAGTATTTCAAAGTCTTAGCCAGCTGGACTATCTTTCAATTAATAGAGAATATTTAAGACACGATCACGACTTTATTTGACAAAAACCAAAACAAAAAAAAACAAAACACCAAACATATATTTACGACATAAAGTGGATATTTAACTCAAGTTATCAATTAGCGTTGCTCTGAGCCGTTCTTCTGCTTTACGTTTCTGAAGTTCTTGTCTATGAACAATTCTCTTTGCGGCATTTATAGCTTTAGTCTGTAAGCATTTCTCGGAAATGATGTCCATTGAAGATCTGCGCTTGGCCTCGATGTAAGAAGGTCTTGCAACTCCAACTTCCGCTGAATAAAGAGCTTCGGAGATCAGATTAGATAAGACTGTTGCAAATCTCTCACATAGCGACCGATCGACATCCTTCAGCTTCTTACCTATGCCTAATGATAGATACATGTTGAAGATTATACCTCGCGTTAGGCTCTGACCACTTTCGGTCATCATAGTGCACGGCTCGGGGTCGCCGCACTTTTCCGACATGTAATTGGCAAATTTATCGACTGCGTCAGACATAATCTGGTCCCGACATTGACAGTTCAATTTACTTAACACATTCTGATAAATTTTCTCCTTACTTTTCTCTAGTCGCTTGCCGCATGCCTCGTCTCGATCCGCTTCCGCTTTGACAAAAAGCTCTAATTCTCTAAAAATACAATTTTTTGGTAAATTCATAAATGTACATAGGTACAAATGCGTTTTTCTTACTCAGTGGTGGCACGTCCTTCCTTCAAGAACTTTTCAATTCTCTCTTGCTTGTCTTTCGGGAACAACGCTTCCTGCGAATCATCTAAAAACAATTTTGGAGGAAGTTGCCTGGGCTTTGCCAGTTCTGCAATTCGGGAAGTTGTGGAGTCCTTGGACACATTACTGTCAGATTGCTTACAATCTGCATCCTGAACGTACCTTTGCATTGTGGTAATTTGATTCACCTCCATTTCAACTTGACACGGTTTGTTATTTATTATACAATAAATTTTAAATACACAATACACAAATATTAAATTTAAAGAATACAAAAATTTTTAAAAGCTCAAAACAATTTTGCTGGCTATTCCAATAAAATCATCCAGTCTACTGCGGATCGGCCCGTCATATTGCCGAAAATGGTTTTGTAGCAAGCGATTTATTTTTAATCAAGTAGATCAAAGTTAATTACCTTTGGACAAACAGTATTTCTCGCTAACACTTAAGAGGCAATCGAGTCGATTCACAGTAAGCCGTGCTGCTTTCAAAGAAGTCGAGTGGTGTTCTTAAGTTCATAGTGGAAAGTCCATTGAGTTGTTATTTAACAAGAAACACTTCTTTTGCTTTGTGTGCCCCAAAAACCCGCTGCCAGCTGCACAATAGACTTGATTATGTACCAATGAAACCCCTAATTGACACAAACGTGGCTGGGATAACAATGCGAAGTGCCTTATTAATTGGCTTTGAGTTACACACATCTAATTGGGAGCTCATACCTACAATGCAATAGCAATTCTTACAGTGTGAGAAATCGACACTCATTGTCATCTCATCTGCAAAGAACAGTACAATTTTCTGCCGAAGTGTCAACACCTAAAACCCTTACAATGTTACATAGTTTGCAACTAAGTCAGTTATGCCAATTAGAAGTTTTCACGAGCTTGTTTCGCCAATTTGTGTAATTTTTTTTTCTATTAAAGTCGTTACAATTCGAGAGTAAATAGATCCTTCTGTTCATAAAACTATTTTCCGGATAGCAGTGCCTAACAATGTTTGACGAATGATAAACAGAAGATTATAAAAAAATAATCTGGAGTTATTGGAATTGGTATATTAAGAAGTCCTCATCTTTAAATGCATAACGCTGGTTCCACTTGAATAGTTGAATATATTATTTCTACTAGCGCTGGTGTCCTAGTCTGACGAACTGTAATTAGGTGTAATTGATTCTATATTTGTATTCCCTGGGGGGAATCGGCAGCTAAGATTACTCCCAGCAAATACACCCTATATAACCATGTAATAACAACCGTATAAAATCCAAAAATTTAGCCACGATTTTCCCGGACAAGGTCGATTCACGCATATCCGTGACGTGACAACGACTTCAGTGTAGCACCAGTGGCGCATATGTAAAAAATAAAAAATGTAGGCACGATGTAGTTGGAATCAAATTCCCACAAGTTGTACACCGAAGATCTCAGTATCCTTTAGGTATCCATAGAAACCGCAAAAAAATACCGATATTCTTTAATTTACTCCGGAGTAAAACAAATGTCTTTTTTTTAAATGCAACGAAACAATTAATAAGAATTCAACAAGCAAGAAATGTTAAGACTGCTTTGATGTATGGTTGCTTAAATATCCAAAGGTATTTTCATCCTCCTTCCCGATTTTTTAAGCAAATCAATAAATGCGTTTTTATTTGTAGAATTTCGTTTCGTGGTACACCAATAATCCTCTATATAAAGTTGTGAAGTCTCCTACTATTTCCCGAAGAGTTCACATGGTTCATCTCATGCTCTCACGCTCTCATTTTTATTCTATTCCTTCTCGGGCAATACAATTGCAGCTGGATATTAAACGCTAAATTCCATGATGCTTTTGTGATCACTGTCAGGGATATGGTATGGATCGACCTCAATAACTGAACTTTACGACCGATTTGACGGAAGAATATAGAACCCGATCAAACATGTTTGTTTTTCCTGTCGTCTACATGGTGCAAGTTACACTATCCATCAGTCGATACTCACATCAAAACGGTTTGTGTATGATGCGGGTATTACACTAAGCATTCATTTTTCTACCTCTTTTTTGTGTAAAGATTGTGATGCGTTTGTAGTTGTGCAATAAACGCGAATGAGAGGGGGAATTTCTCATAGTTTTCGCAGACCCCCGAGTACAATGTTATATTTGTGTTAGTGTAATGGAGGGTGAGTCTGGCAAATTTTCTAGCTCAAAAGTGAGGAGTCATATGACGCATGAATTGTACTTCCCTGCGACCCCTTGCCTAAAAAACCGGTTTTGTGTATGGGGGTAATAAACGAAATGAATGATAGTGTAACTTGCACCCATCAGACTCAATTTTGGTTTTCTTACCGAGAAAACCGCTTCAAATGCTTGGAATTTCATCTTTCAACCAATATTATAGTGAGGGGGTCGCAAGATTTTTTACTTAAATTTTTGTGTTTTTCGGGGGTCACAGCACAGCAGAGAAACGATTCTTCTAACCACTCAACTCTCAATGGAAAGTTGATACTAAATTAATAATTTAAATTTATATACAACTTCTCTAAATCTCGAAAACCCCGAAAATAGGTACCAAAAAACCGGTCAGTACGGTCAGTGAGGTTAGTACCGTGAATACCGCTTTCAAAAAATGGTCCGGTATTTCGACCCGTAGTATAGTTTTGTAAATCTGTGTGAGGCTAGGAGAAACTATTTTATATTTATTAGTTCATTTTGAAAACGCGCTGTATTAAAAAAATGTATTTAAAAGCTGGTGGCGTTCTGTTTATAAATCAAAAAAGATGAAAGCATCTTGAGGAACTAGTCAATAACTAGAAGTGAAAGTAGTCCTCCCTTAGGACATCTTTTCGAGGTTGTCATTGCTATTGACAAGTATCTTAGCTTAACTGTTATTTAATTGTCCACGTCCATGCTACGTCTCAATTGACTTTGATTAGGACAATCTGTATTCGCCGGCACTCCAGTAACTTAGAGATTGTCACTTCCTCTAGGCTAACAAATTAGGGTCTTACCTTTCCCTGGATAGCCTTTTCGTAGCTAGGGAGTGATCTCCTTAGGGCCTCGTCGACCTCCGTCCATCTATCGCAGACACTGACTTACAGCAAGGCCTTTGGTACAAGCTCCCTAACGGTGGTTGTGTCTCCTACCGTCGATTTAAAGGCCCTTGTTAGGATGTCTTATGGTGGTTCGCCCCAGTTTCAAAAAAACTTGGGCCATCCTCGTCTGTCGGACCTCCATCAACTCTAAGCTAATCTCCGTTGGTTCAACGCTCTCTCGGCTGGCTTTAACGATAATGTTGATTCCAAGTACCGCATCCGGGGATTTATTCATCTTCCTGTGCCCCTCTCGATGCGTTTTCTTTCTTCTTTTTCTTCCTCTCACGTTGGCTTGTGGCGTTTATCGAGCTCCTCTTCCCGCCTTCTTTGGCAGAGATCTTTTCCTCAAAGTTCGCGGCATACCGGAAAATGGGGAGTTTCCTCCAGGGGCCGGATTCCCCCACAAGTCTCTTCCTTGTTTCTGCTGCCTTTTTATTGACAGAAGCTTCACTGTCAACACACTCTTCAAGCTTGAAAAAGCCTTGTTTGATGCATCGACTACCTCTATCCGCACTGCCTTGACACCCTCAGAATCAGTAAGGAAGGCCCAATGTGGTTGTCCGCTTGCTGCATTCTGTTTGCAACTGGGTCGAGACAAGTCAGTTCTTGGGCCTCCTCCCGTTTTTTTCTTCCTCTCAATTCCGCTTCTTGCATTATCGTGTGTGATATTTTTTATTTTGATTATATTTTTTTCTTCATATCCTAATATCGCGAGTATAGCTGGAAAATATGTTAACGCTGGCATTACTAGGGTAAGGAACTTTTAACACCGACCTTGTCCGAGTGTGTTTGGTAGTAACTGATTTAAAAATTAAAATAGCCACGCTAACTCGCCAATTATCAAATAGAAGAACGTTTTTTTGGGACTTATTGTTTAATCAAAAGAAATTGCGATTTGTTATCAAACGATCAAGTGATGCTACGTCTACACTTTCTTTTTATGCTTGAATGCGTAATTAACACTCTCGATTTCAATTCCACATGCATTTGCTTTTAATTCGTTTAAAGATTCATATAACCTCTGCTATTAAACGGCACATCAGAACAAATCAATCACAACTGATTAAGTATGTAAATGGCTGTCGTAGTTATTGATTCTCACAATCCAAACCAATTTGTAGATGCAAATGACTGCAACAATGTTGATTTAGAGGTCATTATAGTTCAACTCAGTGCAATTGTGCCTTTCTCAACTACAATTGCGATCTGAATGCATGTTGCTGTCATATTAATTAAAGATACTTTTCGTTCGAAAAGTTGATTTATAGTTCACGGTTCTCGAATTGAATTAAAACAGAATCATGACTCGCTTATTCAAATAATTTGTTTTCTTTCAAATTTGAATAAAAACAATTTGTAAATCTGTCAGCGAGACATTTAAAGCTCGGATAATTTACTGCCTTGAATTGATCCGATTGATATTTTGTAAGCCTGGACATGACAGTGTCAATTCCAAAATTTATTGTTCGTGCATGTTTCTCTTTATAAAAAATTGCTTGCAAATTGACACGTTCTCTCAGAGGTTGATACACAATCCTTGGAATTGTCAAGGGAATTGGTTGAAAGGAAGCTATTTACAACAAAAATAAAAAATAAAAATTGTAAGTAGGTGTATACTCGGGTTAAACAACGCTCCTATTCCGCACGATTGATTGACACCTGAGATCTTAAGCGCTTGATGGAATTCCCTTTTCGTACTTCACTGGCATCATCACTTCGACGAACGTGAGCCAAAAACAAGGGAAGAATCATCCCCAAGGGGGAGCATGCATGTACCTAAAAAAATGTATTATTTACTCACACCAATACCCAATGGCATAGGGGCTGGCGCCAATTGATGTGGAAACATGGATTCTGAAGCAATTCAATACATTAATATCATTTCAAAAGAAAATTTCGAATTCGCCCTCTTATGAATTATTTTCGGAGTTCATCGGTTGCCCTTGAGATGAGCCTGAGAACCTATTCCGCACAGTTTAATGATGCTTTGATTTTTGGGAACACCATCATATTGTATACATTAAAGGCGATAGCCCGCTGCAGGGACTGTAAGCATTTCCTGGAGATAACTTCAAGGACTTGAGAGTGTCATTGGGGCTGATAAGACTCTAATTGGGCGTCAACAGTTCGTCACACTCTACCATGTTAGTTACAATTGACTTTTGCTAAGTATTGATCCGATCTGGATGAGCGAATCAGGACATTCTGAAGGATACACTACTTGGTTCTTCATCCAGACATTGTGGAACACTGACCCATAGGGTGGACTCGCACACTCTAGGTCATCTGAGAAACTTTGCTTATTTTCCTAGCAGCGCAAACTTTCTTCTCTGTAATTATATTAAACACGAGCAGCTGCTTAACAGATATCCCATCCCTACAACAATTAGGTTAACTTCAACACTACAGAAAATCTCTCTGTGTCCATTAAGAATTGGTTCGATTGGCATGCCATATTTCACTACACACAAACTGACGAACTCTTCCCACAAACTGCCCATCAACAATATTGCGAACTGAGAATGGCTTAGGGATAGAATTAATTTTCAAGTCGGAAATTTATCTTTTTACAATTTCGAAAATTCGTGACGACAATAAAAAAAACAACGTTTAAAGGATGTTAAATAAAGCGCGCCTTTAAAATGAAAAGTGTTCAGTGAATATTGATTGAAGGACTCCTTCCTGCTCAGAGGCAAGGGTGGAAGGAATAGAGGAAGACCCAATAAAATTGAATTCTTCCCTTTTTATCGCTTAAAAGCAAAGGACGAAGTTTCATGGACGCACGCTGCTGTGTTAATGTAGAAACGAAAAATCACGCTGTAAAATTTCCTTTTAAAATGTACACATCCTGGAATCTGTTGATGGAATATTTATATCGTAATTTGCACTTCCTACAGGCATCTACTCTGCCGGAACCTTGCCCCACACCCCATGCCACCACGAAAATTGTTATTTTGCAAATAAATTTTCTTTTAACATCTCGTCGCCCGTACCCGTAACTACCCTTGACAAAATTTGGTCAGTTTTCATTTGGCGTCATTACCTACGCATAAAGGATCATTAAGGCTCCATTTTCGGCATTTAAGGAAACAGCACAGTGTTATGTTGTCACATCTTGAGTGTTGTTGCCGTTGCTGAGAGAAAATCAAATTTCCAGACAACTTTCAGGTGAATCCCGTTCGTCGAGTTTACGCCCGCCCCATCCCCTTGCGTATCAGCTTGTCAACAATTTCGTTTTCGGCGGGTCCTTTTTCAGAAATTACACATAAATTAGGCAGAATAATGAAGCGGGAAATGATTTTTTGAGTTACTTCGTAAATAATGGGGAGAAAGGGTTCAGATTCGGATCCCTTCCAAGGAAAAAAACAATTTTAATGAATGTAAATAATGACAAGTTAAAGGGGTTCTGTTATTTTGATATATATTATCCGACTGATTACGAACCAAGATTAAATAACACACCCTATTCGATCGTTTAGATCAATTTACTGTTGGAGTATTAATTTTATTAACAAAATCCAAAATTAGGTATTTTTTCAACAATTCTACGAAAAAATACTCAAATACATAAAAAAATACGGTATATAGGCCTTCTTTCTTTCTTATATATAGGTAGAGGTATAGGTTCCTATAGTTCTGCGGCTACTAGCTTGGTCTATTCGAATACCCTACCTCATATTTGTAAACCAGATCGCTTGAATAGGTTCTCTAGTTTGCATAATGGTTTCTCGCCGAGACTAGAATGTTGGAACATTCATTAACATTTGCGGCTCTGCATATCCCGGTAGTGTTTATTTTTTGGTATGTGGAACCAGAATAGTTTTCCAAGGTTGGCATTTAGTCATTCCTTGGCGCGCCAGCAGGAGTCAAAATTAAGTGACTGCTGCAGGAGTCTTGACATGGAACCATCAGTCTGCGTAACATTGGGAAAAAATTGGTGTTCGTAGGACCACACGTTGAAAGTGAAAACTGTTATGCCCAGTCTATATTTCCAAATCAATCTTAAATTACTCAGCCCTAGTAGTAGTAAGAGATATAGTAAGTATTAACGTAAGAGGAATGAGATCCAAAACCCACGACGTGTTTCTATCAACTTCTTGACTTTTGACGATAAAGGTCAAAATCTGCTCCTGCATAAATCATTTCCAGGATATGATGGATTCTAAAGCCGAAATCCTACTTTTAGGTTATTTTAATTTAGCCAATGTTCAATGGGTATCTTGTGATGTTGACGATAACTACCTCCCTAAAACCCACCTTAAATTTAGGGAATTCCGAAACTCTCCGAAACTCTCTACAAGCTTTCTGAATTCCCTAGTCTCATGCGGCTTGAACCAAATGAGTGGTGTAAATAATATTTTAGGAAGGTTGGTTGGTTGGATCTTGTTTGCTTTTCCGACTCAGACAACATGATTGTTGCACCTAGCTTAATAGTCTTGTCGTCTGTCGATAATTATCACCCTCCTCTTCTACTGAGCTATTGCTCTGCCTTTAACAATAAGCTAATCCATGAAGAGTCCACATTTACTTTTAACTTTAAAAAGGCCAATTTTGAAAAACTCTCAACCAAGCTCAATTCGATAGATTTTAACAGATTGCTTTCTTTCAATGAGTTGAATGACGATGTTGCAAGGTTTTACTCCGTTCTGTACGACACCTTTGCATCTTGTATACCTATTGAGCCTCTAAAGTTGTCCAAATCATCCCCTCCCTGGTGCAACTAGGAGTTGAGACGTGCCAAAAACCAAAAGAATAAACTCTGGAAAACTTACCTGAAGAAGAAAGACGTTGTGAATCTCTGTGCATTTATTTACATACTGCCATGAGCAATTTCACGCACTCTCCGAAACTCTCTACAAGGAGAACCTGAGTAACATGAAAGACAAACTGTATAGAGATCCTAGAACCTTCTTTAAATTTAGCAATATTAAGAAAAAAATTGATAATTACCCTAACACCATCCTGTTGTACGAATCCATCCGAGATTTGTGAAATGTTTGCACCTTTCTTACGCAAATCTTTCTCGTCCCCTGCCTTTCAACCAGTAGTAAACAATTTTCAGTATATCAATGCATCTCAAGTGGTTCATAACTTAACTCTCTCTATTACCATAGAGGCTATCTTAAAACATATTAACGAACTCCCACAGGATTTTTCGTCCGGCCCTGACGGCATTCTCCCAGCTGTTCTAAAATCCTGTGCTGGGGCTCTTTTGTGCCCCCTGATGTACGTATTCCAAAAATCCATTAATACAGGGTGCTTCCAAACTTTATGGAAGAACTCTTTTATTATCCCTGTTCATAAAAAGGGATCCAAGAGCGAGATATGGAATTATCGACCAATTGCAAAGTTATCGTGTACACCAAAACTCCTTGAATCTATTATTTATTCTGAGATTACTCCTATCTATAAGAGACTTATCTCAGCAAATCAACACGGTTTTATTGCAGCTTGTTCCACTTCCACTTATCTACTTGAGTTCTCTTCTCACACTGTTCGGGGCTTCGTCAATGGTTGCCAAATGGATTGCGTTTATACTGACTTCAGTAAGGCTTTAGACAAGCTCTCACACTCGATTATAGCTCTCAAGCTAAAAAAATTAGTCTTTCCGCATGCCCTTGTGGTATGTTTCCGATCATACTTAGCTGACAGAACCTATCAAGTTCTATTTCGTGGAGTCAAATCCAGAAACATTGAAGCATCCTGTGGCGTCCCGTAAGGTAGTCATCTAGGTCCTCTACCACTTATCTTATCAATCGATGACATTGTCACCTTACTAAAGCACTGTAATATCCTTATTTACGCCGATGACATCAAACTGTACAGGCTCATTAAGAGTACCGAGGACTGCAAACTTTTGCAAATTGACCTTAACACCTTCTATTCTTGGTGTTCTGGGGGTCACGACGTTTTATAAAAAACGGGCTCCAATAATTTATGACTATAGTTTTCTTAACAACATAATCTCTCGTGTAAACTCTGTAATTGATCTTGGGGTTAGGTTTGATTGTAAGCTGGATTTTTCCACTCACATCAATTACCGAGAAACACCTAGCATACCTGTTAGCAAGTCCTAATTCCAACTATACGCGGTGTCCCTCTCTGCGCCACAAAACAGAGTTTTAAGTTGGTTGGGCTGAGGGTTAGCAACCCGCTCCCATAAAAAATACCATTGCTACGATGGACAATACGACTACGACCTTTGCTTTTCGAACAAGGATACGAATCGGATCATAGAATGTGAGAACACTGCTTGCTGAGGGACGGCTGGATGAAGTCCTCAACGAGATGAATCGATATAAAATCAAGATCATGGGACTTAGCGAGACCAAATGATTTTCCAGTTTATAATTCCTAATTGTCTTCCTCGTCTATATATCTTTTCTAATGCCAACCTGATCTCCGTTTTCCTGATGGTACTCTTCCCAGTACTGTTTTCGCCAGTATCAGTTCCGCACCTTGTTCGACATGACCACTCCATCGTAGTGTGTTTATTTCAGTCACTTTGACAATGTTGAATTTTACTGATTTTATACAATACATTTTTATTCTAATCCAAATGCCATCCACATGCATTCCCTCCTCAATGGAACGAAGGATTCTCCTCTTAAATCTTCCAACAATGCTTCGTCTGCGTTTTTCAACTTCCATTAGCAAACTGGCTAATAAATGCTACTTTAGTCTACGCAATCAAGCAAAAATATTAAGGAAGGCAAAATTGGCACTTTACACAACACTAATAAATCCAGTCCTACTATGGTTGGGAAGTGTGGACATTGAAAAACGTAGACGAAGCATTGGTAGGAAAATTTGAAAGGAAAATCTTCGTTCGATCTACAAAGGAATACAGGTTGATGGAGGAGAAGATATATAGCTGTATCAAATCAGCAAGATTCCAAACATTGTCAAAGTGATCAAAATAAACAGACTACGATGGATTGGTCATGCTGTTAAACGCGTTAAGAAAAGTGAGTTTTCCAGCTCGAGCTTCGTATTGGGCTCCTCTCTAAAGGCTCGATTACATTGAGCGAGTTTACAAGCTACTAGCCGGCGAATTCACTAGCCGCAATTTAACTAGCCCATTGTCATCATGATCACTAGCTAATTAGCAGATTGTAAAAAAATCTTGCCGGAAAGTTGAAAGCCGGGCTACTCTACTCGCTACACTCTGGCGTGTGAGCTTCTTAGCTAGCCGTGTTTCATCATAGTTGCTACTGAAGTAGCTGCGAGTATCTTGGTTTTATTGACTACAGAATGGCGGAATTAGTACGCGCTAGCTAATTGGCTACTGAGGAAGTGGAAAATTTTGAGTGTTATCGTCACTATTGTACTGGCTGACTTGTCGGCTTCTAAACTCGCCGGCTAGTAGTTTGTAAACTCGGTCAATGTAATCGAGTTATAAGTGACTGTTTTACGATATCCTACAGCAACGCAAACCGGTTTGTGCAGTTTTCGACATTCCTCAGAAATAATAATTCAGTAATTCCACGCACGTTAACCAGTCATCGTTCTTTCTTTGTCTTCGCAGCCCAGCTTTGGAACTCTCTCCCTAAATTATATTAAATGCTTATGCATTTTCACCCACGATACCATTTGCGTTGGCCACCCCTGTTGGAGAGTATTTATATCAAGTTTGAATAAAATCTGACCAAAAAGAAAAAAATTACCATACAACCTATTCCACCTCTTTTCACCCCCTTTAGGGGTAGTGAGAGCAAAGCTGATAACGTATAAACACTCTCCATCGTATCAAACTCATTTTAGTCCAGTAAATAGGTCGAAAAAAAGGCCTTCGTAATGCGAAAAATACCGCCCGCGATTTTTTTTTACCAAGTGTTTTTACATATTTTTATGAGCTTAAATTCAAAATGGCGTCATCCCCACCCTTATGCTTCACTTACAATGAAGGCGTTTAATTCTATATCTCCGAAACTATGCATTTTACGACAAAAATGTATATAATCTTTTTTGTAGGCAAATAGTCCAAGAGCTAGTGACAGATTTGCAAAGTGATTTTGCAGAGGATGGGCCTTTGATATATGTTAGATTACTTAAAGCACAACTGATTAAGACTAATCGCCAATTCGAGTCTACTTAAGTACTTGAACTTGTAGATTTTTTGACCATGAAAAAAGTGATATTGCAGAGGATGGGACTTGGTATATATGTAAATTGGGTTGCTCCCACCTCATATTCCGATTGCCATCTCGTTTGGAGGTTAGGTTTGAATTTTGGGAATTTTTGAAAATGTCGGTTTAGTCCAGTTGAACAAAGTGATATTGCAGAGGATGGGATTTGGTATAATGGTGAGATAGACCACCAATAGCCCAAATTCGGGTGCCCATCTCATATGTAATCAAGGTTTCCATTTTGGCGGCTTTTGATTTTGTGGCGATTTTGGGTATGACCCAAGTGATTTTGCAGAACCCAAAATTTGGACCATAGGTTCTTGGTATCTACCAAATGCTACATTTTCAATCCCATCTCCTTTCCATTAATATTTTCAGTTTAATTGAGAAAAATTTGTTGATTGACGTCAGAGCAAAATTCTAATGAAGTCCCCTAACTAAATGTTAACTCCTAAACTAATTATCGTAGACCAACGTTATTAGGTTTATATTTTAGTTAAATTAGTATTATTTTATTTAGCGTAAAGCGCAAAAACTTGAGTGATTTCGTTTATAAGATAGATAGATTTCGTTTATAGGATTTTCCTCACGCTTTTAACTAAATACATTCTTAACGGAATTCTTTTCTTAATATCAAATAAAATAATACACATTTATCTAAAATATGAACCTAATTATGTTGGTCTACGTTAATTAGTTTAGAAGTTATTCAAGTTTAAGTAGATTTTAAAAAAGATATGTTTTTCTTTCGTAAACACCCTGTATCTAGTGGATAGTGGGGATAGGTTCCTCTCTAGGGCTTTTTTTTCGAAATACATTCAATCACCCCAAAAAATATTAGCCACGTTGTCCAACAGAGAATTTATTGAACGTCTGAAGACCCATACAACTTGCGGATTAGGGGGTATGAGTATTTGAAATCTTTAAAACGAAATAACTCATGAATGGAAACTCCTATGAAAAATTTGCTGGTTTTAGGGGTACAACCAATTTCCCGACACTTTAAAAAAAACTCTACTTACTGGCTTTAGCACTGCCTGCTTTCCACGCGTTCACTGGATGTGATTTCAACCCGTCCTTTTATAGACGGGGAAAAACAAAGCCATTTGAACTAATGGAGCAGAATGAAAGATATATAAGGGCGTTTATGAACATAAGTCTATACCTTATCAACTTCAAATTGGGACTAAACAATTTCAAATTGAGACTAAACAGTTTCAAATTGGGAGTAAACAGTTTCAAATAGGGACTAAACAATTTCAAATTGGGAATAAACAATTTCAAATTGGGAATAAACAATTTCAATTTGGGAATAAACAATTTCAAATTGGGATCGAACAATTTGAAGTAATAAATGAACAACTATTAGTAAAGATTAAAGTATTAATTATTTTTAATAAGTCTGGAATAAATATAAACACAGATAAACAACATAAAAACATTATTTAAAAACGAACATCCACCATATTTAATGCATCGAACCTTTGAACATGGGCAGTTTTGTGCAATTCACAACAGTTTGATTTCTTTTATCATTAATTAACATGGTTTGAAACCGTTGTAAACGATATTCGGCTTGAGTCATATTAGCCCTGTCGTCACCGGTTAGAATTTGTAGCGTTTGAATTGCTAATTCTCTTTTAACGTTAGCTTTTAAGCTTGAACAAGCGTGCTCGATAGTTAGTCCTTGGACTATAGGTCCAAGTCTAAGTCGGGAATGTTTTTTGCTTGATATTCTAAAAGTTGCTGAGCATAATTACGCCTTTTAATTTTATTTTTCTCGCTGTTCGCTCCTTGTGGTTCCTTATGCATATCTTTTCATGTAAATAACATACCATCTAAAGTTAAAGAAAGAAAAATTTTGGTAATTTTAACTAACTCCCAATTTGAAATTGTTTAGTCCCAATCTGACATTGTTTAATCCCAATTTGATATTGTTTAGTCCCAATTTGAAGTTGAAACGGTATAGTTGGGCTATCGGATGAAACGTTCAATGTTTTAGAGGAGTTTGTATGTCAAATGTACACCTTAAAAGAGATAAACCGAGTTAACGATGGTAGAATGGCTATTTTTTCTGCGAATTACAAGACATCAAAAGTAACTGAAATTTTTTTAAAGAAAATGAAGAGTTTTGATGGTTCCTCTCTACCACCATGTAAAAGCGAGTTGACACAGCAAATAAAACGTAGTTGCTATATAGCTACTCTCTGGACACACGCCTTACCTATTTAAAAGTTCCAACGCGTTACAAACCAGAAGAATAGGGGTGGAAGCTCAGTAATGATGATGATGAGGATCTAAAGCTTCTATTCAACTGGTTTGATGGTGACGAGGTGCCACCTCAAGTGTCAGACGTTATTGTTGAAGAAATTGAGGAAGGTGAGATATCAACTACACATGCTATACATATGAACATATATGCGTATGTAACTAGGTTTAACAACTATGACCCTGATAGCGATAGTTAATGAGTCTATCATATTTATGTATATAATAAATAATATTATAGTATTTATTATTATGAATATACAAATAAAAAATTTGAAAATTGGAAAAAAGAAAATCAATTTATTTATGATAAAAGTATATCACTCATTATTTATCTGAAAATGATGCTTTACTTTTATTTCTTCTTTTTCTTTGATCCGTTAGCTGGCGGTCCGAGCGGGACGTGTCTGGAACGGATACGCTGTTGTCGGTGCCGCTTTGAAAAATGCGGTTCCTTACCTAGTTTCTTCGGTTATCATAGTGAACGATTCTGGTCAACTCAGCAGGCCGACCACCCTCCTCCTTTCACACCCTAGGCTTGGGACCATGCGACGGTGGAGTTTTACTTTTATTTAATCACATACAATACCCAACTACTCATTATATCTTAAAAATATACCATAAATATACTACCAGATGTGTATATACACTCATTTTAACTAAATTTAATATATAAAACTTGATTTTACGATTTTCCAACTTCAACTGGAGATGGCATGGGTTTCTACAAATAGGAAAGAGATGGGCAAGTGGAGAAGTATTATATATGTCGTAACGAATCCTTATGTTCAAATCCCATCTCCTGCAAAATCACTTGGGTCATACCCAAAATCGCCATAAAATCAAAAGCCGCCAAAATGGACACCTTGATTACATATGAGATGGGCACCCGAATTTGAGCTATTGGTGTTCTATCTCACCATTATACCAAATCCCATCCTCTGCAATATCACTTTGTTCAACTGGACTAAACCGACATTTTCAAAAATTCCCAAAATTCAAACCTAACCTCCAAACGAGATGGCAATCGGAATATGAGGTGGGAGCAACCCAATTTACATATATACCAAGTCCCATCCTCTGCAATATCACTTTTTTCATGGTCAAAAAATCTACAAGTTCAAGTACTTAAGTAGACTCGAATTGGCGATTAGTCTTAATCAGTTGTGCTTTAAGTAATCTAACATATATCAAAGGCCCATCCTCTGCAAAATCACTTTGCAAATCTGTCACTAGCTCTTGGACTAAAATAAGTGATTTAACTTTTTTGTTCAGAATTTTTTTTTGTAAAGTCAATATGTTCGGAGTTATAGTGCTTCAAACTTATACATTGCTTTCTTTGGACTATATTTCGTTAACGGTTAGCCCGCCATAAAAAAGTCCTGCTTAAGACGATTATCTATAATTTTTGCTTTTATCATTTTTAGATAGGGCTTATATTTCACGAGTTATAGCGCTTTAAATGTCGGAAAATGTAAATTCAAAAAAAATTTCCTTTCTTTCCCCGTTTCATTTCAAAACTGATTATATCGTGTATTGAGCTCATCATTGCCCACATTTGTTGATATTTATAGATTTATTACACCTCAAAAGTTTATTAAAAATGGTTTTTTGCAAATATCTAGTCAACTTCTTATTTACGATGACAAGTTATACCAACAAATTTGTTTGTTATAAAATTCCGTTGATATTTTACTGTAAACATTTTTTCTAGCATTTATACTTTAGCTAATGTTCATATATATAATTAAGAAATTTCGTTGGCGTACGTTTGCAGAATCGAAATGATAAAAGAAGTTTGGACATTGTGCAACGCATTGCAAATGTTTCTGATGCCAAAGCTACAGGTGCTAGGTATCATCATTCCTGTATGCGAGATGTGGCCGCATTTAACGAACAACAACGCTTTTGCCGACAAGAAGATAAACTACAAGGAGAGAGAAACAGCGCGACGGTTTTAACCAGCGGTAGAAGATCGAATTAAAGTAGTTGAATCGCCAGCCATTTTTTTTAGTAATCTTTTCAGAAAAAACAAAAAGTGTATTCTTCTTTTAAGAAATTAAATTGCCAACTTTCTGTTCAATAAGCTGTATCATTGTTTGTATAATCAAAGTGTGATTATTTATTGTAGTGTTGGACCTAAATTGTAACCATAAACCCGCTATATATTGGTGACCCTTGTATAAATAAAAAATCTCAGTGCGCGTCTCTTAAATTTCGCGGTACAAAATGCCTACTGAACATTCGCCAACTCGAGGAAAAAGTGGAGCAAATGACGAATTTGATCCATTAACCCTAGAATACTATCCCTCGTCAAAATTACGACAGTCGAATCAATTTAAGCGGAAAATTTCGACATTGTTCGTGTCCCGATTTAGTGCGCCTGTGACTCTTCCTCAGTTGGTGTGTAGAAGCCATAGACTTAGTGCGAAATTATTGAAGTGGATTTTTCCTGGAAAACTAAAAGACTCGTCGTCAAATATACGACACGATAGTGTTTACTTTAGTTTTTTTTTTTTTTTTTTTAAATTCAAATTTTGTCATAAAATTTCCGACTTTATAGTGTAATTGTAAGTTTTTTATTATTGTGAAATATTGTATTGTATACTAAACAACTTTTTCCCCCATCGTGAGATAGCATTTGTTACAAATGTCATCGGTTAGTTGGAAGAAATATTTAGTAGAAGCTGAAGTAAGGCAGTTTTTATACGAAGAAAACGAAGATAATTCACCGGGTAATGATTATGAAGATTCAGGAAGTGAAGACATAGATCATTGTGAAAGAGAATACTTTGAAAAAACAGACAGCGAAGATGAAGAAGAACTGCTTGATCTTTCAGATGTTGAAGTTGAAAATGGTAATATATATATATAGAGAAATACTCGATGGCGAAACGAAAGAATTATTGGCAAATCGTAAGCGACAAAATAATAATAATTTTCAACGAAGGATTTCCAGTCCTAATAATGATAGGGATTATGATGTACCTTTGAGCAAACTAATGAACACCATTCCATATATCATTGTACCACCAAAACTTCGTTTGAAGGGCAAAAATGGACACAGATGGAGTTCCGTTTCAAGGAATCGCGTTGGCAGAAAATCATCAAAAAATGTTGTTCATATTAGACCTGGTCCAAGCCATAATTGTCGAAACGCAAGTACAGAAATTGATATATTTAATTTATTTTTTGATGATTCAATAATTGGCACGATTGTTTGCCATACAAATGAGATGATAGGTCTCAAAGCAGTAAGATATACAAATCAGCAGTTGGCATCAATACAAAAAACTACCAAAACAGAAATATTGGCGCTAATGGGTTTACTAATATTCTCAGCTTCAATGAAAAATAACCACTTAAATGTTCGTCAGATGTTTGATTCCAACATATCTGCAAGTATTTACAGATCTGCCATGAGCGTAGAACGTTTTCAATTTCTACTAAACTGTTTACGGTTTGACGATCAAGCCAGTAGGCTTATACGAAAATCTACAGATCCGTTTGCTCCCATAAGGAGCATTTGGGATCAGTTTATATTGAACTGCAATCAAAATTACAAGCCTGGCTCGTACCTAACAATAGACGAACAACCTTTAGGGTTTCGTGGCCGCTGTCCATTTCGAATGTATATGCCAAATAAACCAGCCAAGTATGGAATCAAGATAGTTATGGTCTGTGATTCCAGCTCTAAATATATGATAGATGCTTCTCCTTACTTATGCAAGGGTACAATAACCAATGGAGATTCTCTTGGTACCTACTATGTCAAAGAACTAACTAAAACGGTCCATGGATCCAATAGGAACATCACTATAGATAATTGGTTTACATCTATAGATTTGGCCAAAATCATGATTAGTAATCCTTATAAATTAACAATCGTTGGCACAATAAGAAAAAACAAAAGGAAATGTGCGATTTGTCCATCAAAGAAAAGAAGAATGACGACCATGTACTGCAATAAATGCAAACGACCTATATGTGCAGAACATTGATCAAATTCATGCTTGAAATGTTAAAATTTTTTTTTCTAATACTGATTAATTTAATGTTGAAAACATGTTAATTTTTTCATAAATAAATAGTTATAAAACATTTTATATTACTGCGTTTTTTATGGTAATGTCACATTTCAATAGTCGTAAATTTTACGAGACGATAGTAACAACGTATGCTAAAAAAGCGATAGTATTCTAGGGTTAAAGAAACATCGAGACACAGATAAGCAACTCAATGCAAGTGAGACGACATTGCAAAGTCATTCCAGTGGTAAGTACAGCTCGGATTCACAACAACTCCGACCTCAAAATCCGCCATTAAACAATCTCGCTTCCAATAACTATGGCGAATACGGGCAACAGAACCAAGTTCTGGCAATCAACAAACCTCAAGTTCCTGATTTTTATCGAGATGATCCAAAAACATGGTTTTTGGTAGTAGAAACTGAATTCAGATCATTTCCAAATTGCAGCGATAATATCAAATTCAGCACCGTCATCAAAGCATTGGATCCAGGACACTAAAATAAATCAGTGACATTCTCAGTCAACCTCCTGAGCGCAACAAATTCGAAGCCGTAAAAAAGATAATTATAGAGCGTCTTGCTAACTCAAGACAAAAAGATATCCGCAAATTATTGAAAGGCATGACTCTGGAAAATCGCAAACCTTCACAACTCCTCAGAGAGATGAAAGATATCGCTGGCACTTCCATTAATACAGACATTTTGCACCAACTTTCGCTAGATCGCTTACCTGCTGACATTCGTACACTCCTAATCATTAATGACAATGACAACTTAGACACGTTGGCTAAAGTGGCAGATCGCATTATGGAAGCACGAGGCTCATTCGTCATGTCAACAACTACTGCCGTAGACCGCATCGATCCTCCGATTAAAGCTTATAAAGATTTAGAAAAGAAGATTGATGATACACAGGCAATGCTTGCTACATACGTCCGCGAACTCAAGATAGTAAAGGACCAGCAAACACAACTTGCTCAGCAACTGCAACAGATTTATAATCCTCCAGTTCGGGTCATACCACAAGTACAACAACAACTTGCACAAATACCTCAACAGTTTCGCAGTAGATCAAAGTCAAGAAATCGCAGGCATGACGATCAGGGCTCTGCTATTATCACCAAAAATTCGGAAGCGAAGCAAAATTCTGCACAATGCCATGCACCTATAGCAAAAACACAAATCCTCTGGGAAACTAAACTCGCTGGCATCAGTTGGAGCTGTTGATGACAGCGTGGATCTACCACCTAAAGAGCTCCGTCTACATATTTCTGATAGAAATTCTAATCTTAAGTTCTTAATAGATTCTGGTTCTGTAGTTTCAATTGTCCCGTCAAATACGGAAAAAAGAACCGCTAAACAACCTAGTACAATCGGCGCTGAATTGCGGCTAAAGTACATATAAATGCTAGAAAAAAATGTTTTAAGTAAAATTTCAACGGAATTTTATAACAAACATATTTGTTGGTATAACTATATCGTAAATAAATAGTTGACTAGATATTTGCAAAAAAAACATTTTTAAGGGCAATGATGAGCTCAACACACGATATAATCAGTTTTGAAATGAAACGGGGAAAGAAAGGAAATTTTTTTTGAATTTACATTTTCCGACATTTAAAGCGCTATAACTCGTGAAATATTAGCCCTATCTAAAAATGATAAAAGCAAAAATTATAGATAATCGTGTGTTCTATAAGTCTTATGAAGGACTCTTTTATGGCGGGCTAACCGGTAACGAAATATAGTGCAAAGAAAGTAATGTATAAAGTTTGAAGCACTATAACTCCGAACATATTGACTTTACAAAAAAAAAAAAAAATTCTGAACAAAAAAGTTAAATCACTTATTTATCTACAAAAAAGATTATATACATTTTGTCGTAAAATGCATAGTTTCGGGGATTTAGAATTAAACGCGTTTCCCTTCATTGTAATTGAAGCATAAGGGTGGGGATGACACCATTTTGAATTTAAGCTCATAAAAATATGTAAAAACATTTGGTAAAAAAAAATCGCGTGAGGTATTTTTCGCAAAGAAAAAGTACCTATTTACTGGACTATTTGGTAAAAGTTTTGCGGCCATCGGGTGAAAGAAAGGGTTAGAACCATAAGCAACAACCACACAAACACCTACAAACATTGACGTATATATATATATACTAGCTGGGACCCGGTGCGCCTACGCTGCACCCATAAGTCAATAGTAAACAATAAAAACCATCCATTGACTTAATATTTTTCGAGATATGAATTTTACACAGATGAAATGCCTCAAAGAACATGGGTCTTGCGTCGGCCGCCATGAATCGGTATATTTAGTCTACTACATTGCTTATTGTATTCTACTTATCATACCCTTTCATTTGATACCCATGTTAAGGGGATTGTGAAGAAAGTGGTAATCCGGCCTCTTTAGACGGCCGCCATGGATCTAAAGATATATTTTGTATACTACATTGCTTATTGTATTCTACTTATCATACCCTTTCATTTGATACCCATGTCGAGGTGGTTGTGAAGAAAGTGGAAATTCGGCCTCTTGAGACGGCCGCCATGGATCTAAAGATATATTTTGTATACTACATTGCTTATTGTATTCTACTTATCATACCCTTTCATTTGATACCCATGTCGAGGTGGTTGTGAAGAAAGTGGTACCCCGCCCTCTTGAGACGGCCGCCATGGATCTAAAGATATATTTTGTATACTACATTGCTTATTATATTCTACTTAACATACCCTTTCATTTGATACCCATGTTGAGGTGGTTGTGAAGAAAGTGGTAATCCGGCCTCTTGAGACGCCGCCATGGATCTAAAGATATATTTTGTATACTACATTGCTTATTGTATTCTACTTATCATACCCTTTCATTTGATACCCATGTCGAGGTGGTTGTGAAGAAAGTGGTACCCCGCCCTCTTGAGACGGCCGCCATGGATCTAAATATATATTTTGTATACTACATTGCTTATTGTATTCTACTTATCATACCCTTTCATTTGATACCCATGTCGAGGTGGTTGTGAAGAAAGTGGTACACCGCCCTCTTGAGACGGCCGCCATGGATCATTTTAGTTTCAATAGCGTCATGGCCTACCTATTGTTTGACAGCTGCGTAAATTTGAAATTTTCATTAAATGTAATGATTCAATTTAATGACAATTTTACATTTGTCAAACAATAGGTAGGCCATGACGCTATTGAATCTAAAATGAAGTGAAAATACCTAAAATTACCATTATTGTTTGGATTTTGCATCTGTTTTTTTTTGGTTAAAGGTATAAAAAATAGCCTACGACCTATTCTCAGACCTACCAAATATACACAAAAAATTTCATGCAAATTGGTCAACCCGTTTCGGAGGAGTACGGTAACAAACACTGTGACACGAGATTTTTATAGATATAGATATATATCTATATCTATAAAAATCTCGTGTCACAGTGTTTGTTACCGTACTCCTCCGAAACGGGTTGACCAATTTGCATGAAATTTTTTGTGTATATTTGGTAGGTCTGAGAATAGGTCGTACGCTATTTTTTATACCTTTAACCAAAAAAACAGCTGCAAAATCCAAAAAAAATGGTAATTTTAGGAATTTTCACTTCATTGTAGTTTCAATAGCTTCATGGCCTACCTATTGTTCGACAAATGTAAAATTGTCATTAAATTGAATAATTACATTTAATGAAAATTTCAAATTTACGCAGCTGTCAAACAATAGGTAGGCCATGACGATATTGAAATTAAAATGATCCATGGCGGCCGTCTCAAGAGGGCGGTGTACCACTTTCTTCACAACCACCTCGACATGGGTATCAAATGAAAGGGTATGATAAGTAGAATACAATAAGCAATGTAGTATACAAAATATATCTTTAGATCCATGGCGGCCGTCTCAAGAGGGCGGGGTACCACTTTCTTCACAACCACCTCGACATGGGTATCAAATGAAAGGGTATGATAAGTAGAATACAATAAGCAATGTAGTATACAAAATATATCTTTAGATCCATGGCGGCCGTCTCAAGAGGCCGGATTACCACTTTCTTCACAACCACCTCAACATGGGTATCAAATGAAAGGGTATGTTAAGTACAATACAATGAGCAATGCAGTACACAAAATATATCTTTAGATCCATGGCGGCCGTCTCAAGAGGGCGGGGTACCACTTTCTTCACAACCACCTCGACATGGGTATCAAATGAAAGGGTATGATAAGTAGAATACAATAAGCAATGTAGTATACAAAATATATCTTTAGATCCATGGCGGCCATCTCAAGAGGCCGGATTACCACTTTCTTCACAACCACCTCAACATGGGTATCAAATGAAAGGGTATGTTAAGTAGAATACAATAAGCAATGTAGTATACAAAATATATCTTTAGATCCATGGCGGCCGTCTCAAGAGGGCGGGGTACCACTTTCTTCACAACCACCTCGACATGGGTATCAAATGAAAGGGTGTGATAAGTAGAATACAATAAGCAATGTAGTATACAAAATATATCTTTAGATCCAAGGCGGCCGTCTCAAGGGGCCGGATTACCACTTTCTTCACAACCACCTCAACATGGGTATCAAATAAAAGGGTATGTTAAGTAGAATACAATAAGCAATGTAGTATACAAAAGATATCTTTAGATCCATGGCGGCCGTCTCAAGAGGGCGGGGTACCACTTTCTTCACAACCACCTCGACATGGGTATCAAATGAAAGGGTATGATAAGTAGAATACAATAAGCAAAATATACCTTTAGATCCATGGCGGCCGTCTCAAGTGGCCTAATTACCACTTTCTTCACAACCACCTCGACATGGGTATCAAATGAAAGGGTATGATAAGTAGAATACAATAAGCAATGTAGTATACAAAATATATCTTTAGATCCATGGCGGCCGTCTCAAGAGGCCGGATTACCACTTTCTTCACAACCACCTCAACATGGGTATCAAATGAAAGGGTATGATAAGTAGAATACAATAAACAATGTAGTATACAAAAAATATCTTTAGATCCATGGCGGCCGTCTAAAGAGGCCGGATTACCACTTTCTTCACAACCCCCTTAACATGGGTATCAAATTAAAGAGTATGATAAGTAGAATACAATAAGCAATGTAGTAGACTCAATATACCGATTCATGGCGGCCGACGCAAGACCCATGTTCTTTGAGGCATTTCATCTGTGTAAAATTCATATCTCGAAAAATATTAAGTCAATGGATGGTTTTTATTGTTTACTATTGACTTATGGGTGCAGCGTAGGCGCACCGGGTCCCAGCTAGTATATATATATGTATGTATATATATATGTATGTATATATAATGTAGATGATATTAATTGTAAATTAAATGTTTATGGAACGAAAACTAAAACAATTTTTATTTCCAAATGAATGAAAGAAAAACGTGGCTTATGGGCGGTGTAATATAATTAACATAAAGTCCCCGCATCGAATTTAAGAATATCACGATTATGCTTATAATTACATAAAAAGCCACCCGCCGTGGGAAGAAACACACGATTAAAAAAGGAGAACCACCCGAACGTTTTCGCGGTTCAGCCTACACTCCCGGAAAACCCCAAAATATGTACTATAAAGTCGCATTGTATGCCTTTTTTTATACAAAATCTCTTCTTGTTCAGAGTGCATGCCTGGTACTATTAACATATGGAACGCAGTAATATTTGATGGTCGACGCAAACGTTCTATCGCCTGAGTACAACTTATAATCTACAGAACTCATCAATAAAAGATGACGGTGAATCGATATTTTAAGCCTCAGCAGTGAAAACATCTAAAGTCTCGGGAAAATTTTGTGTCTTAGGTCAATGATGCGATTGTGAAACCCATCTCCAGTAATTCCCCAAAGACTTGGGTGCTTCAACACTTAAAGCAAAAATCAGCAGACACCTTCAATGGACAGAAAATCCGCTTATGCCCGGCCGCCGCCGTAAAATTACTAAATCAGTCTGGCGAGGCGAATTCTTCAGATGTTGCTCAAAGCCGTGTCATAAGCAGGCCAGACTTATTATCATAAGAAAAGTAAGTCTGCGGGGATTCCCGGAATGCGAAATGAAGAACAATAAAATTGCAGACCACCCCCTCTTGGACCGACAGAGATCTCCTCTAATCGGATTACCGCCTGGTACTTGCTGCCGTTGACGTAGCTACCGTCGTGCTGCCGGGCTTCCAAATTGGATCTCCATCTTTGAATTCATAACGAATCATCTGAAGTGCATGCCTGATTACATTCCACATATTGAATTATGAAATGTTAATCGAGTTAAGGCTTCCCTTTTCAAGGTTTTCATATTTGGCAAAATATTTACTGTAAACTCAGAATAGCCTTGTACTACTTGAAAACGTCCTAGTCCTTGAGTGGCTCCCAAAGGAAATTGGAACTTCTTAGAATTTCTTAGAAAACAGCAAGAAAAGAAAAAATTAATCAAAATTTGCTCATATGAAACGAAAAGGATAAACCAATGTTTTTTGCCCTTCACCCCTATTATTCCTAAAATTTGTTTTCAACTTTTTCCTGGATTGAATGCTCTCCCGTTCCCCTCCACTTGCTAATTTCTATATTAGGGGTTATGGTTCTGGTTTTCGTTAAAGGTCAAGAAGTCTGGTTCTAATGGATGGATAAATGCTTAAATATGAGCCGAAAAAATATTAAAAGGCAACTTTTATGCTAATATTGTGAAGGTTGTTTTCTTACAATAGCCAAACGAGTGAAAAACCCCCGGCGACCGACCTTCATAATAGCAGAATAACGATTATGTTACGACGAGAGTTGTGCTTCGCATTTTTTCCTAATTGACTATGGTAGGGAGCGAAAAGGTCCCAATGTTAAATTTTCCGACGCGGTACTTTAACAAATTAAAAAAAAAAAACCGGTAGCATCTTAAATATTTCAATTGTTTTTACTCACTTTTCACAAAACACAATTTATGGTGGTAATTATTAGTGGTTGGTTTTCGTCTGTCTATTTATGTTGTGGTTCTTGTTATCGAATTCGGATTAAATTTTTTGCAAGAGATCAAGAGGAGTAGTGGAAAATTGCTGTTTTTATTATTAGCTTTCCAATCCTGTCCCTTCTCAATAATTACGAAACTAAAATGTAACACATATTATAGATTATCACAGGGCTGACTTGTCCTCTTGGTGAGTTGGGGGTTCTCAAATAAGTTACTTTTGTTTTGATCTCGGAGGTTCCGAGAACACCAGGGCCTCAAAATCAATGAAAAATCAGATACCCTGGCTGAAGGTAGAAGGATCCTGCAGGCTTTGCTTTGAAGAGGATGAGTGTGTCCTTCATTTTCTTTGTAAGTGCTCCCTTGGCCGAACATTCAAGTCTAACCAACAAGCCACTAGGCAGACTGATGAATCCCTTTAAGCGGTCTAATGAAGTAAAAGGGTCTAGCGAGTGGCCGAAGTACTTTTGGACCTAATACATCATCACAAAAAGAAGAAGAACTTAGATATAATCCACGCTAAGAACCCTCCATACACTCAATGCATTGCAAATTACGTGATTGACCGGGGGTCTCAAAGCATCTGTCGTGCTGAGATCAAAAATACGTTCAATTGTGAGTGGCTGTCCAAAGTCAAAGTCAACATCCAAATCTACCATGGGAGCAGAAATGCCGCTCAATTTTCTCCTCGCTATAGCCTCACAGTCACACAGTAAGTGTTCCGTATTCCAAACGATATCCGAGCGTTAATTATAACCTTCGGTGGAACGATCAAGACCCACATGGTATCCATTTATGCGCCAACAGAGACCAACCCGGACGCGAACAAGGACACATTTTACGATCAGCTTCAACAGACGCTGCATACGAATTAATCATATTCGCGGGGGACTTTAATGATGGGAGGGCAAATTCGGAGTAATTAACGGCAGCAGCTTACGCCCCTTTCATTCGCAACGTCAAACAATTCGATCATTGGCAACAGCATCCGCTATCCACTCAAACACGAACTCACCTGGCGAAATCCTTTCGGCAAAGATACGGCAATGCTAGGCTACGTTTTGATCAACACGAGATTCCGCTCGACGCTCAAATCGAAATCGAAACGAGAAGTGTTCTGACGTAACGTCATACGAGTCGAGTCGGCCTACATACAAGAAGCGGCGTCGAGGTACGAGCACCGGACGCTGTATCAGACAATCCGACGGTTAGGCATCAACAAACGCCGAGTTCTTCCATCAGCTATACAACCGCGATCCGCCACAAGGTCCAACACCCGAACCCCAGATTATCGAACAGCCGACAAATCAGTTTCTCGATACCGAACCGATAATTATCGAAGTGAAAAAGGAAAAAATGGGGATACCGTTATTCACCGCCACCCTGCGAGGGAAATGAAATGAAGCCAGAAACGATCGGACGCGGTGCTATCATTTCAACTTTGAACCCAATTTCGTGGAACGTGTTTCATTTTTATGTTGTACAGTATTTATACCACACTTGAATAAAATATGACCAAACTATTAGGGTTTGACCCTTTTGGGCTACACGAACAATTCCCAGTATAATACGTAGACAAAATAACCTGACTTCTTAGAAATTAGTAGTACGTTCAGCACTAGTGGGAAGCTGACTAGTACTACAACTGATGTCAAAGAAATCCTGAAAGAAGCTTGTTCAAATATCTATAATAGTGGTAAATCTACAAGATTTTTCTAGAGCATTTTTTCTCCGCCACGATTTTCGTCGTAATAGCTAAATTTTTCAACCCATGTTGGCGGAAGAGGACGTAGCGATTATACTTGTTTGTTTTTCCTATCGTCTCCATCAGAAAAAATTTTTATTGAATGCTTGGTTTTTTATCTTTGAACTGGTGTTGGGTAGGACACGACTATAAAATAAGTTTGTAAGACGTGCCTATTTTTTTTTTTCTTTTTTTTATGTGGCATGGTCAAGCTCAGGAATGATCCTTTGTACCACTAGACCGTCATGTAGTTCAACTCATGGTGCAATGTCTAGTAGTAAGCTTGACCGGAAAATAGAAAAAGAATGGGA
Organism: Thereva unica; assembly: GCA_949987705.1. Lineage (NCBI taxonomy): Eukaryota > Metazoa > Arthropoda > Insecta > Diptera > Therevidae > Thereva > Thereva unica. The sequence continues at coordinate 34,450,919 of OX465284.1, read as the reverse complement.
AGGATTAAGAGTAGTCTGGTGGATGCATAAGGAGGGGGCAGTGAGCCTCGCGTGCACTACTGGATGTTATATGAGTTCGACCATTTTTTAGCAGCCGAATGAGTCACAACCATCAGCACTAGCGAACGACGGTCTGTTGGAGTGTTATGCCTCCTGAAACAAGGGAATCCCACTAATCAGCCGACAAAGGCTGCGACGCCAACAGTACAAGACTACCAGGTGAACAAAGAGGTGCACCCTGTTGATACCCTATTATTAATCGCTTAAGCCGGCAGGATGCCTTATTAGGGCTACTTATAAGTTAAAAAAAAAACAAATTAAAGAAAGAAAGCAAATAAATACCAATGAAAAACTTTTCTTACGAATTTGATTCTAATATGTATTAAACTGCCTCAGAGTAAGAGTAAGAGAGTAACAAACTTATGCCTTAACGATGTATATTTATATTTTACAATCTCACCCCTCAAGTGGGTCATTTCACTTTCTCAAAAGAAGTAAGAAATATATCTCTAGTTCGTATTAGCAATTACACTTCGCCTCATTTATTTCGATACACTTTCATATACCAGTAAGACATTATTTATGAACCGGGACATTTAAAAAAATTGAGGCCTGAGCTCAATTAACCACCGTGAAAGGAGCAATTGTACTGCCTCGTGTAAGTCCGGCTCAATTTTATATCTAACCAATATTGTAATGAGGGGGTCGCAAGATTTTTCTTTCATTTTTTGGCTCTTCAGGGGGTTGCGACACTAAAAAGAATGAGATCGTGTCGTTCTCGGTCAAGTCTCATGCCACTCTCATACCAGTCAAATCTTTTTACAGGAAAAGCAATCGGCGTATTCACACTTTCACTCCTGTTCAAGCTCCGACCAGTGTGTGAATACGCCGATTGCTTTTCCTGTGAAAATATTTGACTTGTATGAGAGTGGCATGAGACTGGACGGATAACGGCACGATATTATAGAGTGACCCTAATTGTTCAAGAGATGTTTACCCCTCACGTTATAGTTTTCACTCCAAATGACTTGCGGCTTCTTAAGAAACATGAGTCCACTTTGCTATTTATCAGTCGATGAGCGAATATAACGTCAGCGTAAAGGGTAACGTTATTTTTGCACGATTTTTAAAGCGTGTCGGATGTTGACAAGTGATGTTTTGTTGGAAAGATCACTTCGTTTAGAACGCGTTTCATTCAACCGAGTTTATTAGATATTAGTAAAACTTATCAATTTAAGGTCTTTCTGACACTTAGCCGAAGTTTTTTCATTTAAACAAAAGAAAAGGCTCGACCGAATTTTATAAAAAAAATTCAGAGCATTTTTTCGTTAACGTTTTTCTTTCGGCACTTCAAAGAAGTCGAAATAGATTTTGGTTTGCGCGATTGGGACCTTGCAAAATTAAAATACTTTGAAAATTTCGATTTCAATTTTCGGACCGATAAGAACAACTTCCCTATAAACTGGTAAGTTTTATAAATAAATTTCATCGAGCAAGCACCTTATGCCTAATCTCTAATGGCAAAACCAACCACGAACCAACCAACCAAAGTGCTGTTTTCTATTCCTTCTCATTGTAAATTGAGTTACTCGTTTCGGTCGTGTTTTGGTTGACATGGGTAACTTTCCGTATGTGTTAGTTAAACCATTTGAGTTATCACATGAAATTCAGCAGCTTTCGTGCAGTGATTCTAAACAATTTAGTACAAAAAAAAGTCAAAAGTCAGGGCATAAATGAGGTTAAGTGTAACTACATTATCCCGCCAATATATATGATAATAGAAAACGTCAGAATGGCATTTAATTGAACACGTATGAACACGGACACATAATTGAAGGTATTATGGACCATAAAACTTACATAAAGATTTTAAAATAACATTTAAAAAATGTGCGAAAAAGCTGGGGGTAGACGTAATTTTATATTTACTCTAAATTCAAGGCTCTGGATACTTCATAATGTACCTGAATACCTTCGAACAGCACCACAATCGCCGGATGTAAACTCTTCGGGATGTTTTAGTCCAAAAAATAAAAACTCGCTAAATATCTAATAATAATAAAACCGAAATTTCTGACCTTTCACATCTTCATTGATAGAAATGTGTGTGAAAACATTTGATCAGCTAATTCAGCCTTCTGGTACGTGGTTGGTTTTCCCATTGAAGATTAGGCATTACTTGCCTGATATAGCCTAGTGTGTCTTTTTCCTGTTCTGTGTTCCTATGCTGTATAAAATCAGCATTTCAAACTAGGCTTTTCGAACAATTAAGAATTTTACAAGAATTTTTTTTAAGATCCATGTCCTTATGCGGATACGAAAAAGATTATGTAGAGAATCGGATCACGGGCTTTATTTAACAATTCAATAAAATAAAATAATTTAGACAGATGGTAGTAGAAAAAAAACATAATAATTCACTTTATTAACTCCCAGTATAGGGAAGTTATTTTCAACGTATGTATTTTCATTTTTCAAGGTCCCAAGAGCATTTTAAGCAAAAATTTGGGTGGAAGTATGTGTGTGTACGTACGTATGTGGTCATTTTTTCTGCGCGATATCGCCCGAACCACAAAAAATATTGACTTACTTGAGGTGCCGTTCGAAGCGTAATAGCGACAATATAATTTGAAAAGAATTTTATAATATTCGGTCGAGCCGTTTTTTGGTTTAAATGACATAAGTGATTTTTGTATCTGCACTATATTGCACGAACTATAAAAGATATCGACTTATTTGCGGTGCCGTTCGAAGAGTATTAACGAAAATATGATCTGAAAAGATTTTCATAAAATTCGGTCGAACCGTTTTTTTGTTTAAACGTTTAAAGGACGTTCGTGAATTTTGTACCTGCACGATAACATTCGGCCGAGCCTTTTTTGTTTAAATGTAAAAACTTCCGCTCAGTGTCAGAAAGATCTTAAATAGATAGGTTTTACTAATAACTAATAAACTCGATGGAATGAGACCTGTTCTAAACGAAGTGATCTTTTTTGGGTCCTGCACAGCGATCGTGTTTCCAACAAAACATCACTTGTCAAAATCCGACAACCTTTGAAAATCGTGCAAAAATTTCCTTACCCTTTACAAAAATCAAGTATTTTTCAAACCGTGGATCAGCAGTTTGTGATACAGTTTCAGGAAATTGCGGTTCATCTCGGGATTTCCAGTAGATATACTGCAAAATTTGCTTTTTTTGGTCAAGTGTGACAAGTACTTTATATTGATTAGTTTTGCTAATATCTCTTGAAAGCTTTAGAATTTCCAAATGAAGTCATTCGCTTCCACGGAAATACGGAGGAAATGTTTGTTTGCTAATGTTCAGGAAAAACAAATTCTCTAGAAAAATCTTGTGGATTTATAGTTATTTGAACTAGCTTCTCTCAGGATTTCTTTGGCACCATTTCTGATACTAGTCAATTTCACACTAGTGCTAAACGTATAACTATTTTGTAAGAAGACAGTTTATTCCATCTTCGTTCATCATACTGGGAAGTTAATCGTGTGGACCGATGGGGTCAAACCCACATCCCAACTAGTTTTCTAATTTTTACAAGAAAACAATTACTTGGAACAAAAGTCCGAATATTTATTCAAAAAGTACTCTAAACTTAAAACCACATACCATAGTGGTTTGATAATTTAGTTTGCAACTTCCCTTCATATTATCCAAAATTCTTGTGGCTTTTATGTCGAATATTTTGCCCAACATATTTATTTGCGAAAATAAATTGAAATTTTCTTTTGCCAATAATAACTGCAGCGTTGAAGCCACCGAAATTGAAGTTTTCAATTAGTTAACACAATTTCGACAACAGCATCCGCCCTACCTTTAGTAATACCAAATTTTTACCCTTTTCATTCCTTCCATCGAATTTCACTCAATTCGCAAATATTACATTTGGTTATCCTTCAAATGGAAGAGCACGTTTTGTGAATGATTTATAAACGTGTGTTGATAAACATTCATAAGAAATTATTGAGATTATCCTAGTACTCCTTCTTCTATAACTACATAAATATGATTTTTGCAGAGCGACTTTTTTACCTCGCTTTAATACAAAAAAATATCGTCATCTGAATTCCAATAATTTTTTCTCCAACTCCTTTTGAAGTCGATTTTATTCGTTACTAGGTATTTGATGTTCTTCCTTTAAAAGAAATATTACGAAAGAAAGGATAATCCTTGCCGAAATCCTTTTGACAATTCTTTTTTTGCTAAGAAATGAAGTGGACTGCTTGCTTTGAAGAAAATTTCCGTAAGGATAACTCTACAATACCCTGAGGGTGGATTTCCTGTGAAGTTTATCTGTTTTTTATTTCATGTTTTTAAATCCTTTATAAGTCGAACTTTAACCAGTATTTAAATAGGATACTTATGCAAGGCTTTTTATTATAGTAGGGTTAAGTACCCAGATCCTGACTGTTCTTGATAGGGATAAATAACGCTTCGAAGTAGGTTAATTTAACCACTTGGATAAGTTAAAATTTTCATTCACAATATTGATGAATGAAATAATAAGCCAATATTATCTGGAATACTTCAATAGCCTAAGAATGCTGTCCAAGCAATTTTCAACTAATAATATCTTCCCAGAAGCAAGTCAAATACATTAAGGGTCGTATACATCAACAATGTTAATTGTATTTTTATCTTAAACTTCAACCTATGTAGCTCGCTCCGCCTAAAATGTAGGGTTAAGGGTTTTTTTGCCTATGTGTAAAATATCGAAATCCAAGATACTTCGAATGCGTAATCTGAGAGCTTACTTGTTAAATTACAACACCAATAGCGTGGGTTGAGATGTCAGCCGATGGTTTCGTGCGTGGCACTCTGAATACTCCTATTTTCCCTACCAAAAAGCCCTAACAATTACTGAGTTTCCATGGGAGTTCAACCCGAGTTGAAACCGAGTTAAACGTCATGGAAACAGGCACAGTTAAGAGTTTTCGTTAAGAAATTTTCAACTCTGCTCAACTCAACGAAAACAGGTAGGTTGAACTGAGTTCACACATACAACTAAAAACTGCACACTAGCAAAAGTACAAAAAGTCAAAATGTCGCGCCTCGCTTGGACGTCGGAAGAAACGTTGTATTTGATAAGTATTTTTAAAGAAAAATCTATTATAAAATTAATAGACGGAAAAAGATGGAGGAAGACAGAAATATTTAAACTTCTAGAGAATGAATTTAAAAGAAAAGGTTATATGGACAAAAGTGCGTCATCGATAGAACATAAGTGGAAAAATTTAAAAAAACAATTTACGGCTACGAAAAAAGCCAATAAAATAAGTGGGAATTCCAAACAATCATGCCAGTTCTATGATGAACTGGACGAGCTGCTAGGAACACGGCCGGCCACTTCAACAATTGAAGGAGGCGTTGATTCGGATTTTACCTCAAGTGAAGATCCAATTATTAATGGTTCAAGTGAGTAAAAAAGCACTTTTAAAAGATTTTGTAAATTACTAAATGACATTTCTATAAACTGGTGGTGCGAATGCAGGGACAGGCAACGAGGAATTCCTAGAAGTATCACACGAATCAGAAAAGGGTATATTAAAATTTTAACCTACATATAAGTATGGAATAAATAAAATTATCTTTACAGAAAATACACCAAGTAAAACAAACACCAAGAGAAGAGCAAACGCATTTAAAGTAAATAAAGATTGCATTGATTACTTTTTTGAAAAGCAAAAACAATCAATGAAAGAAGAAAATTTAGAACTGTTTCAAAAAGAGTCGGAATTCATAAACAAATTCAACCAGGATACAAGAAAAATTCTAGAAGATAGTAATAGAGAATTCCTCAAGGGCCTCGAGGTTATTCTGAATAGACAAAACAACCCATCTAGTATAACACTAGGCACGTCTTTAGTTGAAGAATATATAACTGAAGAATATTTTTAATTTCAAGATATCATTACATTTTTTATATGAAATGAAGTACCAACTTCAAGTATATTTAATTAGAGGCTGTGTTTTTACATGAAATGTATTTAATTTATTTTTAGTTAAGTGAACTATATTTATTGGAGTGCCATTAAAAAGGTTTTTTGTTGTTAATTAAATGAATAAGTATTATCTAATATTACTGAAGAATTTCTTTTAATTGAAAGATTATTTAATTTTTTTTACATAAAATGAAATATTGCATGATTTTAAGTTAGTACATGAAGTTTATTTAATTGAAAGTTGTGTTTTTTACATGAAATGTTTTTATTATTATTTTTTTTTTTGTTAAATTAACTATTGGTGCATTATGCATTGCAAATGTTTTTTTTTTTGGTAAATAAATGTATAAGTATTATCTAATTTAATTGGTTTATCCTTAACTCAAAATTTTGGGCCATGTAATTTTTTAAAACTTCTCTTACTTCCGCTGCAGATGAATTTGTTGCATGCGACGTTGCCCGAGTTGGTTGTGGATAAGATTTACTGGATTCTTCCAGTTCCGTAATCCATTGCGGCAGGAACACGTCCTTTTGGTTTTGAATTAAGTTATGGAGCACGCAACATGCGGCAATGATTTTTGGCGCCAAACTTATATCGACGTCCATGCGTTTCTGAAGTATTCTCCATCTGCTTTTTAATTTTCCAAACGCATTTTCGACACATATTCTTCCTCTACTTAAATATGTGTTGAAAGATTTTTCTTCGGGTGTTTGTGGTGACACGTACCCTTTTATCAGCCACTCCAGTAAAGGATACGCTGGATCACCAATTAAAAAAGCTTTCACCATTAATGATTTTTGATGGCTATAAAAATTTGCAATACATTACAAAATGCTTTGAATGGCATAGAATATGAGATTACCCGTTCAAAAGTTGTCATGTTGCGATATAAATAAGAATCTTTAAGAACCGTAGCATCATGCGCACTTCCAGGATGGTTCACTGCTATACTGATAAATCTGAAAATGATAGAATATTATTGAATGGTTTATTGCTGTTACCAAATGCTGTCCACACTTACCGATAACGCGGTACTCGGCACATGATCCTAATTTGTATAATGTTATTGCCACCTTCAGTTCTACGGATAATGGTTCCCGTACAGTATTTTCCTTCGGCTTTAGTTTTGTAGACAACCTTCTGCATAAATACTGGAATGTTTGTTTATCTACTCGAAAATTATCCAGCCAATCTTGTGTGTCGCTGGATTTATACATTCTTTGCCACCACTCTTTACTTCAATTTTTCATCCACAATCGTGGACTCGCTCTACATGTCATATTATTTAATATATTTTCTAAAAAAAACACATTTTCACTTAATTTCATTTTCATTTTAGTTTGATGTTTTAATCTTAGGACACTCAGTCTATATTGTAATAGTTTTTGCCTTCTTGCTGTAATGTTTGTAACATTTCTGTTATACAATGAGCACAATAATTTAATTTTACTGTCCATTATCGCGATTAAATAGTAAAATATAATTTCAAAGTTAAAAGAAACGTTTTGCCTAATACGTTCAGCTGTCACTACACGACTGAAAACTCAGAAATGGAAACGCATAGAGTTAAGTCGTTGAGTTGAAGTGTCAGTTCAACTCAACTACAACTCAACTCGACTCCCATGGAAACTCAGTAAATAATATTAGAGTGAGCTTTGCACTGAGATTACGCTCTGCATCTCGTGCTCGTTTATGCATGTAGTGGGGAGCACCAGTGAAACAAAGAGCTCAGAGTAAGGTTCAGGAATAGGGAGCTGAACTTTACCACCCCTGCAATACATACTTTGAGTCTTATCCTTCCATTGCAGAGCACGGCACCAAAGACAAGGCCCCAAATTTACAATTTCGTCCGTTGGTAGGATGAAATAACATATTTACAATTTTATATAGGTAGGAGTATTCTACTACACTGGTATAGTAGTTTTCAAACCTCGTGACATCCCGCGCATGTTCCCCAGCTAAGCTCTTAAAAATGTTTAAAAGTTCAGAGAAAAGCTTCATTTAACTCCTCCTATCATATCACTTGCTGGCTGCCATGTAATCAGTCGCGACTGCGTATTGCTAAAGGGAGGTGTATTTTTCTGGAACTTCAATGATTATTTAAAAAATTTACAAATTATGATTGAAAAACACCCGTTTTTATATATTTTTTTTATTTTAAGGTTTTTGTATTTTACACATATGCTACAGAAATAATTTGTAGCAATTTCTACTAAAAAATATGAAATTTGTATTTTTATCAGTTTGATTACTAGATTGTTGACATTTTCCGCCAGTCGCATACGCGCTTCTGCTTGGGGAGGTTGTGTTGCTCGCGGCTGCGGAGAACTCTCAATTTATGAATGAAAATGCTCATATCTTTAAAAGAAATTTTTCTAGCAATTCTTTTAATTTATTAAAAATTTTAGGGATGAGAAATATTTAGCATAATTATAGTAACATTATGCTTATTACCATGGATAAACTGACTTGGTTGAGCAGTAGTTTTACATGTATTTAAAAGCTCTGCTCAACTCATATAAAGATTAATTAACTTTATTCATTCGGCATGCGCGCATCCCTTCCCAAATTATTTTGTTGAGTTTTTTCTGCGTTTGTTGCCGTTTTAACTAAAAAGCGGGGAAATGATAGAACAATATTTATAAAATTTGGCAATGAGGTGCGCAGAACTGTTAAAATTTTTTGTGTCACGGAGTTTGAAAAAATCTATACCTTTACCCATGAAAATAAAGTATACGGTTAAAAAATGCAGGGTGATATGTAAAACTCTACCAAAAAACTTCAACGGGCTATCGGCTAAATAATTAAGCCCACCAAATATAAGCGATTTTTCGTTTGTCTAACCAACACCTATCAACAGCCGACCGTTATGTGAACTTAGCAAATACACCTTGTATACATTGTTACTTAGTAAAAATACAAACTAAAGCCATATCAAAAAACAAACCACTCTTTGTACCATCAGACTATCGGAAACTCTGATTGCGGAACATTGCTCCACAGTTGAGTTGTTCTAGTTATAAACGCACTTCTAGACCATAGAGTGAGGTTTAAGCCGAGTGACCTAGTCTTGAATTGTGGGAAATGTCGTGCTGGGATAAAGGCGTTGATTTCAATGCACAGTACAGCTTGTTGGTTAAATCAGTCTATGGATGCATAATAGGTACGCCATCAGTGATGAGATCGATGATTTTCAAGGGATATTATTTGGAAATTTGAAATATGTAGTAATACCATGGCAGATTCTCAGGTACAGTTTCAGGTAGAATGTTTTAATATACTGTGCTAATTTGTTTGTACGGGCAGCAAACGGTACCTTAATTCTAATTTTCAACACGATGTTATTGGAATTGCATCTCAGGTCTTCGTACAAAATAGATTTACAACTTTGTAAAAACCTTTGAAAACTTTGGTTTCAAAAATACAGGGTGATATGTAACACTCTACCAAAATATATATTATGTATAGCAATAATATATTAATTATATTATATCAATTATATATTATATAATAATAATTATATTATATTAATTATAATTATATTACTAGCTGGTACCCGGTACGCCTCGCTGCACCCATACGCCAATAGTAGCCAATAAAAACCATCCAATAACTTGGTATTTTTTGAGATATAGATTTTACACAGCCTCCCACGCCTTTCAGTTGCCCACATATTTTTCCCATGTACTATGTATTTTGTGTTTTGTACTACGTACTATGCATTATGCACAATGCACTATGTCCTATGTATTGATTACTATGTACTATATATTATGTACTACGCACTATGTAATTTGTAATGTGTACTCTTTACTATGTATTATGTACTATATATTATGTGCTATGCGCTATGTACTAGTATTATGTACTATGTATTATGTACTTTGTACTATGTACTATGCACTTTGCATTATGTACTAAGTACTATCTACTAGGTACTACATATATATTATGTACTATGTATTATGTTCTATGTATTATGCATTTAGTATTTTGTATTAAGAATTATGTATTATTACGTTGTTGTTTTTCTTATTTTGTTGCAATAGAAAGTAACAATAAAATAAACTTAAATGGAATATTCATAAACAAAATTTCTTAACCCTTATTCTCCTGAAACAATAAGATTGATTTGGAAATATAAACTGGCTGACTAGTTTTCACTACCAACGTGTGGTCCTACGCACACCAATTTTTTTTCCATGAAGTATTGTAAATCATCAAGATAATTTGAATATTGTTAACGACGATCAGCAGCTAAAGCATTTCTGAAAAAGTTCATGGTATTAATAACACTATAAAACACGAATTTTCTCACATGGAAAAAAATTTGATATTCATTGAGATCTGAACTTTTGGAACACGACTGTTTTGGTAGTTTGTAATTATCAACTCTTTTTCAAAAGTTATTAACTTTTGAAAGTTCGAACTTTTTTTAACTCAATATGGGTTTTTTTAATATGGTCGGATCAGAAATTTTACGTAAAACTGTTTGAAAAATGTTCAAAACAAAAACTTTTTATATTTATAGTATATATAGTACTTTTGTATACATTTTCTGTTGTATTAAAATAAAATATTTGCCAAAAACAAAATTATTTTTTTTCATTTGCTTGCATTTAACATAACATTCAAAACTTAATAACTTTTGAAAAAGAGTTGATAATTACAAACTACCAAAACAGTCGTGTTCCAAAAATTCAGATCTCAATGAATATCAAATTTTTTTCCTTGTGAGAAAAAATAATTTGTCATTTGTTCTACAGTGTAATAGAAGTCCATTAAAGGATTTTGACGAATTTTATATAACAGCTTGTCTTCCTTAAGATTCTAAGCATGTTTAGGTTGTAGACCATTTAGAAATTGTAATTCGAGTTTATTTAGCATATTGCTTTAATTTCGGAATATGTTTTTATTAAACGAATTTAACGAAAAATTATTCAATTTTAATTATAAACATAATTTAAGAAGGATTAACCTGCTTGCATAGAATTGCATCATTTAGAACAAACGAGTGCATTGCGGCAAAGTGCAGCTCAGTTAATTACGCTGGATCAGACTTTCCCCTTCGTAATTAATGAACGAATTAGCCTTTCTGAAGACGCTGATCTAGAAGAACGCAACCCTTGTTACCTTCGAATGTTACAAATTGTTAATTTATGCCTCGTATATGAAATCCATAGTACTTCCAGTGAATTGTTGGCTAATTTGATTAAATCATTTGTTATGATTTTTAAAGATTTAAATCCAGGCTTTAGTACCTAAGTTTCATTATTTAATACACATCGTGAGATACAATAAATTATTTGGACCTACAAGACAAAAATGGTGCTCTCGTACTCATGCATATTTTAAAAGTCTGATGTCAGTCAGAACGTAATTTTTAAAATCCTGCTCGAGAAATGTTGTGTTCGAGATTTAGTTCATGTGCTAGCAAGCATGCCCTGTAAAAAAATTTATACCAAGGGGTACTTTGCCTCCAACAACAACAGTGCCATTTATAAATCTTCCATATGGAAATCTTTTTTTATAATTTTATAAGAGAAACTGGGTGACCTGATTGTTAAATGTTGAAAATTTTTAAAATTATATTTTAGGGAGTTACATCCATCAAAAATTATTGTTTTATTAGACTGTATTGATGATATATGCCAGTCTCTGTGGAAATAAATGAAATCGTTATCTGGAATAGTAAAAAGCTCCTTTTGATGTCATTACTATCGACATAAATGTACGAAGCAAAATTAAGCGCATATTAAGTTATTAAGTCCGTAGACAATCAGAAGTCTGTAATTGATATTGAAAAGTTGATTTTCCACTTGATTTAAGTTTATAAAATATTATAGGTAAATCATATGTTCCATTAGTATTAGTGTATCACGAGCGCGCTGAATTTTATGGCTAAAAACCAAAACAAGAGCACTAATACTCAACAAGAAACTAATTACGCTAAAATTCGGCGAGGGCCCTTCCGGCAAATTTTTCTAATGGCCTTTTCACGGGTTAGTGTTACTTTGGTCGCACGCCCCAGTATTCGAATTGCTACTTTCTGGCGTTCGCATAAAAAAATGTGTGTAGGATTTACCCATATCTTAAGGCACCCTTGCACGCACAGGTTGACGGCAGGTCGTAGCCTGAAAGGTTTTGCCTTGAAGCCAAATATAACCACACACTTACCCGGCCGCCTGGATGGGGCCTGCAGTCCAAGAAAACTGACAAAAATCTTTAAGTATGTGGGACATTAGTTTGTGCCTGAAGATCTGATTTCTATTCAATCTCAAGCCGTGAATTGACGGCACGAATTTAAACCGTATCCACTTGAAACTGAAAGCAAGTCGCGAACTAGACGCGGAAACCATCCTCACCCGAGTTCACCCTACCTTGAGTCACAAACAGATTGGCGTGGAGGCGATGGCGGCAGTCGCCTGCGAGAGAATTTCCCATACATTTAATTTCTCCGCGGCGCCTGCAAATGGTGTCAGTAAATATGGTGGTCCGTGTATTTTAAAGTTTTTTCTAGTCATCAATCTATTTGTGCCTTTAATGTGTTCGTTGAGTCCATGAACATTTTTGCACTTGAATTAACAACCTGCTATGCTAAACTGTCGTGTTCACCTGTTTATGCAGGGAATCATGACGACACCTACATACCACGGTCGGATACCTGAAGTCCTCATCCCTCGGGCCGTTCTTGCCGATCTGGCCTGCCTGCCCGTCTGTAAGAGAATGGGGGTCTTTAGTGAAGAAACATGTTTTACTAAATCGAACCCAGTTTTCTAGCAATTTTATACTGTTTCTTTTCAGCTCATAAATCACAACTTATTTTGGACACACCAGAAAGTGTGTTGTAATTTTAACACGGAAGGGCGTGTCAATTGCGAGCGTTGAGACCTCTAAATTAATTTAAATTATAGAATTTATAATTTATAATATTTTTCAAGTTACTGAATTGTTTTCAATATTTTTATGTATGTGTATGTGGTTCAACATTAGCACAATTAAGTTATATAGTCACTTATCCTATATATTGCTCTTAACTCAGTAAAGGTAGGAATATGTAAAATGAAACAAATCCATTTCCGGAATAAAGTTGAACCCCCCTTTTTTTCTAGTATTGAATCCACTTTTATATCGCACTTGCAAGCCAGCAAACGCGAGTACAATGGAATTCTCGAACATAGTGAATAAAATTGTTCTAACCAGCTAAATTGATATCATTCATTTAATCAAATCTTAATCCTTCACCTTCTGATTTACTCTTTTAAACTTATCAAATTCCTTTCAGCGAGACAAAGTGTGTTAAAATAACATACTTTTTCTTGACAACACATTTAGGTGTGGTAAACAACACACTTTGGTGTGGTAAACAACACACTTTGGTGTGGTAAACAACACACTTCAGCGTGTTGCACCTTTTGCAGTGATGGATGTAGATCATATTATAAGTTGTTCTCTCCAAGTCTTTATCTCTTTAGTTTATCGGCACTGTATTATTTGGTATAAATGAAACACAGAGTCTGAATGATTTTATCTTTACTATGTAACTTCCATGTACAGACTGGCTCACATAGCCGAGTCTACTTATGTACATCTACTACCATCTACATCTACTATATCTCCCCATTATTTATTCATTTATTTCTTCTTCTTATTATTATTTTTTTTTTTTAATGATTTTATAATTTACTCATCTACTTCATTTTTATATTTTTTAATTCAAATATCCCTAACTTTCCAGTTACAATTTCATATAATTAAGTAAGTAAATTCTCCTTATTTGTTTACTACCTCAGTCTTTTCGTATTCACCAAGCTTGTATCAACTCAAATGATTTTTCTGTTTATTGTCTTGGTGTAAGGAAATACGTATTCCTTCTATTCATAGATCCATCTTCTTTTTGTACCAAGTATGATCTTGGAAAGTTATGCTTTGTCTCTATTTTCCCTATCTTCTAAATATGTCCTTCCTTTACCCAGATCTTGTCTTTCTCTTTATATTCTGTGTCATGACGTTTTGTTCTTTGGTTATAGCAGTAATAGTATTTTTCATTTCTCATATTGTTAAATAACACCCGCTTATGGAGCTCTTCTACCGTAGGTGATCTAAAAAATGTATTCTTTAATGGTAATAATGTCCTACCTATTAAATACCATAATTCTTGATTCATTTCCTTGGCAGCTCGCAGCAGCATTTTTGCTATTCGAAGTGATCGTTCCACTAAAGCGGCCTACAGACGACAAACTTGGTTGCCAACAAAGTTGGCAACATTTGGTGTTGGTCTTGAAATTGAAAGTGTGTAGGTTGGTTAACAACTTAAAATCGAAGTTTGTCGACGGTTAGAATGAAATCAAAATTTTTTGATTTTTAGTAGAAGCTGGCAACCATGTTGTATATCTGTAACGGTGTTGAGAACTTAGCCAGCGAACATGATTTGGAAAAAGCAATTGTAACGGTGCACTTCCTTGATGTTTGCACGGATGTTGATTTGGATCTGGATCTGGATTTTCTTCTGTTTTTTCAACGCTTGGATGTCTCGACAAAAGATCTGCTACATGCATATCCTTCCCTGGACAATACTTTAATCTGATAACGTATTTAGAGAGTTTGAACATCATTCATTGCAGTTTAGTCTTTGGTACCTTACAAATATCCTTTTGAAATATCCCTAATAGAGGTTTATGGTCAGGTACACGTCAATAGTTCTTCCATAGATAAAAAAGTGTGGTCTTGTACCTACATAGACAATAGCCAAGAGTTCTTTCCCTATTTGTGCATAGGACTGCTCAGTTCCTGATAAGCTCCTAGAAATAAAGTAAACTCTTATTTCTTCTTGTATCATGCATGCTCCTAAGCCATATTTCTTATCCTTCCCTGGACAATACTTTAATCTGATAACGTATTTAGAGAGTTTGAACATCATTCATTGCAGTTTAGTCTTTGGTACCTTACAAATATCCTTTTGAAATATCCCTAATAGAGGTTTATGGTCAGGTACACGTCAATAGTTCTTCCATAGATAAAAAAGTGTGGTCTTGTACCTACATAGACAATAGCCAAGAGTTCTCTATTTGTGCATAGGACTGCTCAGTTCCTGATAAGCTCCTAGAAATAAAGTAAACTCTTATTTCTTCTTGTATCATGCATGCTCCTAAGCCATATATTTTGATGCATCCGCCTGTATAGTTGCTTTGTCATTAAAAGGTTTCAGGGTGGGCGCTGTTAAGGTCTTTGATTTCCTGAAAACATTGTGAATAATTTTCTGTCCACTTGAAGACTAATTTTTCTTTTAATAGTTGCCGATATAGTTAATAGTTAATAGTTTCGAATATAGTTGATTGTTTGCAATTCTTTTCTTGATGTTGGTTCTCTAATATCGTCTATTGCTTTTATTCTCTCTGGGTCACATGCTATTCGTTTTTCTGATATTATGTGTCCTAAAAACCTGACTTCATGAACTTTAAACTGTACCTTGTCTTTGTTAAATATGTTGTTCTGTTTCGCCCTCCTGATCACTTTTCGTAGAATGGCATCATGTTCTGCTTTTCATTCATTCATTCATTCATTTATTATGCGAAACATATACAAAAGATATATATCTTATAATAAGTACATTCATTAAACTAAGGAACTAACATGAATAATACATAGCAAAAGTAACATAAAAAAAATTAATACAAAAATAATATAAAAATAATACAAAAGAAAAAAAAATAAATATAATAAAAATAATAATAAAATAAAAAGATAAATAAATAAATACTAGGATAGATGAGAGAAAGAGAAGAAGTTAAACGGTAAAAGAAAAGTATGCGTTCGCACTCTAAGCTGTCCTTAGTTAGGAGATTGAAAAGACGCTTCCTGAAGATGGGCGCTGAATCTTCGTTTTGCAAGTCAACTGGGAGAGAATTCCAGAGCAGAGCTGCGACGACAAAGAAAGAACGTTGACCAATTAGGGTGCGGAAATGCGGTATAATTAAGTTATTGTTTCTTAGAGATTGAGAACGCTGCACAAACTGGTTGAGGTAGCCAGGTTTGTAATAATGAAGAATATCATGAATTAAGCGAAGAAGCCGAAACTCACGGTAGTCATTAAACAAGCAGCCCAAACCCGAATTAGAATAGGGAGTGATATGATTAAAACGGCGTAATTTGTGGACGAAACGTACGCAATCATTGAAGGCAATAGTGCGCTTTCGGGCGCAGGATGAATCAAGAGAGGGGAAAATGGAAAGGCCATACATTAAATAAGGGAGGAGTAGGGCTTTCACTAGGTTCATATGGAGAGCCATGCTGAGCAGACCAGAGTGGAGCCTAAGCTTAGGCTGAAAACATACTGGAGCGGCGAGGCTAGAGTGTAGCAGGGAGCGTAGCTGTGAGGTAAATAAATCTATGTAGAATTCACAATCGGAGAGGGTAGCGGGTCGCCGCGGGAACCAGCGCCACTCCACGCTCCACTATGTTTTGGCGCGTTTGCTACGTGTATTATTTTCAACCCACTCAGCTACGCTCCCCGCTATACTCTAGCCTCGCCGCTCCACTATGTTTTCACCCTTAGAAAGTTGCCCGTAGGTTTTACGAATAGTATAACTGATGTGATCTCAGCAGGTCATACCACTATTCAGGACGACTCCAAGATTTCTCACACTACCAACGCAGTCGAGAGAAACCCCGTTTAAGGCAATAGCAATATCAGGGAAGTCACGACGAACAGTGGGAGAATGAGAGAAGACGATATAATGGGATTTCAGAGGATTGAGTTGTAGAAGGTTCAAAGAAGACCAGTTGGAAATATGCTGGAGGTCGGCGGCTAATTTTACAATCGATCTATCAAAATGATCATTTGGTGCCGAAATATAAAGTTGCACATCATCTGCGTACATGTGAATCTTGGAGTCATTAACTACTAAAGGAAGATCATTAATGAAAATACTGAATAGAAGAGGCCCAAGGATGGAGTCACGAAGAACAATGGGTGCCAAGTACTTCTGAGAACGGTTGGTTAGGAAGCTATGCATCAGGTTGAGAGCAGAATTGGAAAAATTTACTTGGTGGAAAAGTTTTTGCAAAAGCTTTAGAGAAATCAAGTAAGCAAACATGTTGCTCATCAAGGGACTTACGGATATCGGAAGTGACTTTAAGGAGGGCAGACTCACAGCTATGGCGCTTGCGGAAGCCAGATTGCCATACACTTATAATTTGGTGAAGTTCACAATGCTCAAGTATTTGTGACGCTATCAGCTTTTCGAGAGCTTTTGCCAAAAAAGGGAGGATACTGATATGCCGGAAATCCGAGGGACAAGTAGGGGCCGGACACTTAGGAATAGGCATAATCAAAGCAAGCTTCCACGCCGAGGGAAATTTAGATGCAGTGAGGCAGGCGTTAAATAAGTGCGTAATAACAGGTAAGATCCTATTTAATAACCTGGGAGAGATGTTATCACTACCAGTCGCATTAGATTTGATTGATTTTAGAGCAGACATTACCTCAAGGGAGTCGACACAGCGAAAATAGAAACCGTCTGGGGAAGCCACAGGAGGGGGAATAATCGCCCTTCCCATATGGCTGGCAACAACATATTGGTTGAAGGTTTCAGGGCAGAGAGTGTGCGCCGCAGTTGCATTTTTAGAGTGAACGCCTAAATGTCGCAAATTATTCCAAATAGTTTTTGCAGGAAGGGCGGGATCAAGTTTGCGAGCATAAAAGTTTCTCTTAGCTTCCCTAATTCTAGCGACAACTAAGTTCCTTACACGTTTAAAACATCGAACAGCAAACGCACTTTTGCCTTTTTTGGAGCAGCGATAAAGAAACTCCCTTTCAGCAATAAGCGATTTTATTTCCGTGGTGAACCAAGGTTTATATTAAGCTAAGCACATCGAGCAAGGAGTGCCCTACAGTTAAAATATGTGGGGAGAACATTGATAGGATTCAAACCTAAGGTGTGCATAGTATACACAAAATAATTTTGTAGGGTAGATTTCTTTAGTAGGTTGACATTGAAATCACCGCCAACCAAAATGTTTTTGTATGTTCGAGAAAGGCGCTCAAACGTGTCGCTGAGCTCCTGAACGTTATCAGGGTTGAAAAGGCCAGGGGAGAATAAACACAAACAAGAAGGAGTTTATCAAAAACAGTAGAGATTTCGATGCAAATGAATTCGATGCCCGAGTGCTTAGAAAATGCAACTGGTTTAGAGTTCAAGTGATCACGCACATAAATAGCGACTCCGTCTCCAATGCGCCCTTAACGATCATTGCGGAATAATTTATACCCCGCGATGGACACCAAGAAGGAAGAAATTGATTGATTAAGCCAGCTTTCACTAACAAGGACGGCGTGCACGCACACCTGAACTAATAAAAATTTCATTGAGTTCGCGCCGCTATTAAAATGTCATCTATGTAGATTACTACTCCATCAATATCTTTGAAACTTCTTTCATTCGCTGCTTGAAAAAGGTCCGTTCGGCCAATACTGCCACTTGACCCACCAGTTATGGCCATCTATAATCGTAGCCCTAAAACAAGGTTACGGAAAAAAGTGTAATAAATCGTACGCCTGAATCATCCATGCAACAAAAAAACTCGACCAGAAATCTAGTATTAATTGCCACATAAAAGCCCAATAAATTTTTCCCGATCACCACATTTATTATACTATTGGAACAAAAGCGATAATTTCAAATTAAATTCTCGCCTTTTCTAAAATAACTTTTCAATATTGGCGGATACAAGATGAAAATACAAAAATAAACTCTTTTTATGAGTGCTTCTAAATTGATTTTTAGTTTATTTTCAAAAAAGAAATAAATTGTACAAAATATCAAACAATCCTAGTTCACAAAATCCAATCAAGTAACTCACGGCGCCGCTATTTGTTTTAAGCCGAAATCGAATTACTTTCAAAGCGACTTGTGTTTACATGGACGTCGGCGGGGCCCTTCCAGCGCCTCAGTCGCTTCAGGATACTTCAATTCCAGTATAAACAGAATCCATCATCGCAATCGATTGGAAAACTCTTAAATAACTAATCTGAAATCGATAAAATCTTCTCATCGTGAACAGCAAGAAACCATGTCTCATAAATCCGATATTTAACTGACCGCTGGCTCCATTAAGCTGCCAGCGAGACTTTGAAATCACAATCGCCGAAGTGTAAGCAAGAGTTGCGCGAGATAAGTTTTGTTTAAAACTGCAGAAAGTCACCGGGCAAATATTGCCCCGTGTGTCCGTGGATTTTATCACCTGTAGTTATTTTTAGCGCGATGAGTTCGAATTGGTTTAATTTGGCCACAGGCGCCTCATTAGGACTTTCAACCTACTCCCAATTTATGGCCCATAATCTGCAGAAATAACAAACAGATATCGGAAAAGGCCCCTTTGCCATCGTCGGCTGGTGCTGTTGTGGCCATGCCGCCTCCTTTTGCTAGCACCACAATTTATCTGCAATTTCCGACAAGCTTAACCAGAAGCTCCGAGACTAGTCGGTGGAGATATGAATGGCCACAGAGTCCTAGGTCCGTGCTCATTCATGAATTATGGAAAGATATCCTTCGGAGGCTCGTCTACCCATTAATTACCGCTGGATTGTAGCTCATATGTGGTACTGCAGCTCGGCACGAACCTCACAACTACCAGCACAGTGCCATTCAGGAACCAGTTGAAGCGAGAATCAGGAGCTTTGTTGAATTAATGTGATTGCGAGCTTATTAGGAAGGATCTGCTTGAGTAGCTCCATTCAGACAAAATCCTTTGCTCCAAAGAACCCACGCAGCTGAGGTCAGGAGATGATGAGGTTGTTGTAAGCCCTAATCAGATTTCCTGTTTGCGTTTCGGGCCGTCATTGCAGGCTTCACGCAATTTTACCAAAGACAAATTTGGTAGGGATAATAATCACTTCCCTTATTAAACGCCGCTTAACTACGAGACAATCCCCATTCTCGGGCGTTCAACAGACTTAATCAAACCCCTGCGCTGCTGTCTTATGATAAAGGAAGTCTATCCTGAAGCTAATATCTGGCCTCATGCCCTCCGGAGAGCATGTAACTTGCTTATTGGAAGCCCAGTTGGGATTTGCCATTCAAGTTGTCGCAAATTATGTTGTTCCGAACGTTAATTATAGTGAAGGCGTCTTATCGTGATTCCACACGCATAAATCCAGTAGAAATAGGCAGAAATTGCTTTTAATCAATCGGTTACGCACCACCGCCGCCGTTTATGTGGATGTTGATTGACCATTGAAATGGTCACAAAGAATAACCCTGAGTAATTTGTCACTGACAGAATTCATGACTTGCACTGACGTTGACATGGCTAAAAACGGACTGTCAGCCTCGAGGTGGGAGGTCATAATAGAATACCTTTATATTGCATGGAGGCAATAAAGGGCAACAAGCAATTTTAAAGAATTTCTGATTTGACTGTATGAGGATAGTAAAGGAAAGTGTAGTCGTTTAGTCTAGTTTTCATGATGGAAGCACACACAAATTTTTTCAACAACAATCAGCTAATGTGGCACGTACAAATGAAGAAACAAAACAAGAGTATGAAAGAATATTAACAGGAAAATTGCAGGAGGCAATAGGTCCACTGGAAATGGAAACTTAATAAAATAAAAAAAATATGAGTGTGCTTAAGACCACACTTTAGAAGGTAAACTTTTGTGCCCAACTAGTAATATGCAATAGATATAGTGGAAAATCTGGCGGATATATATAGTACGCTTTGAGAAAATTCAGGCGAACGACAGATTCAGGAAGAATAGTGACGAATCTACTGACGGACTTGATACAAATATTATTTGAAAATATCAATATTTATGAATTCCTATTTACATTAAACATCATCATCATCATTGCGCTCCTTTAATCCCTCATGATACATAGGGCGGAAACAGTTGCCCTCCAGCGGACTCTGTTTTGCGCGACAGCTCTCAGCTCCGACCAGGATCTCCCAGTTGTTGCGGCTTCTGCTAGTAGGGTTATCCTCCACGTTGTTCTAGGTCGTCCTACTCGACGTGATCCTTGCGGATTCCAGTCAAGGGCCTGTTTGGCTAGATTTTCGTTTTCGCGTCGCAAGGTGTGGCCAACCCAATTCCATTTCCTTCGCCTGATTTGGTCGTCTATCCTTTCTTGGCCGGCACGGCGCCATAATTCTTCGTTTGAAATTCTATCTTGCCAGCGAATTTTTAGGATACGACGAAGGCATCTGTTGATGAAGACTTGTAGGCGCCCTGTGATGAATTGGGTGACTTTCCATGTTTCGCAACCGTACAAAAGAACCGCCTTAACGTTGGAGTTGAACAGCCGAAATTTGGTGTTAGTTGAGATCTCCGTTGATCTCCATATGCGGAACAGGCATGCTTTATTTATTCTGGAACTGACATCTTCTTCTGCACCACCATTTTCGGTAATAACACAACCGAGGTAGCAGAATTTATCGACCAGTTCCACGTCACGGTTATTCAGCGCAGTCCGTTCAATGGTGTTTGCATTTATCCGCATTTCTTTAGTTTCAGTTGGATTTAGCCTTAAGCCTGCTGGACTACTTTCTGTTGCCAAATCGTTTAACATGTTTTTGAGGTCCTGGTGTCTGTGGGCCAGCAAACAGATATCATCGGCGTAGTTGATATCCTTAAGGCGGTCTAACAAACCCCATTGTATGCCGCCAGTTCTACTATCTAGAGCGCCGACAAGGATGTCATTTATTACTATAAGAAATAGTAAAGGCGAGAGTAGGCATCCTTGTCGTACTCCTGAGCTCACCTCGAAGCTGTCGGATAATTTTCCATTATGAAGAACTCTGCATTTGGAATTGTTATATAGGGCTTTTATCAATTCTATTTTTTTATCAGGCAGTCCACGTCGCCGTAGTGCCTGCCATATAAAGCTCCTATTGACCCAGTCTAACGCTTTCTCATAATCTACGAAAGCAAGGTAAAGGGGGATCGGAATTCTGTAGACTGTTCCACTATTATTCGTAAGGTGTTGATATGATCAATACAGGAGCGGCCCTTCCTGAATCCGGCCTGCTGCCTCCTAAGCGTTCGGTCATCTGCCTCACTTATCCTAGATAGTAATATATGGGACAAAATTTTGCCCACAGTAGATAGTAAACAGATGCCTCTCCAGTTGTCGCATATTGTTAGGTCCCCCTTTTTTGGTATTTTGACTATGATACCTTCCGTCCAATCCTCCAGAAAGGTACAGGTGTTCCATGCTATTTGTAGGATTGGCTGAAGCGCATCTGAGGCTTGAGTCGGCTTTCAACAATTCTGGCGGGATGCCATCTTTCCCAGCTGCTTTACCATTGGCCATCGCATGAACTGCGGTTACTATTTCCGTCTTGGATGAGGCTGGTGATTCGAATAGGCTGTGCATTGTTGCTGCTTTCCTGAGGTTCCTGTGTAAATGAACCATTCAGGACGGCGAAGAAGTAATCTCTCCATCTTTGGAGCTGCTCCTCGTCGCTGTACAGCAGCCTTCCATCCGCACTTTAACGGCATGCTTTTTAGTAGAGTTCCGAGCTCCTTTCCCGTGAGCTGTTTAGTAATTTGGTACAGCACCTTACTGTTGCCTGTGTTTGCCGTGTTTTCCGCTTTTTCTGCGAGCTCATTTATCTGCTGCCTTTTATCACGCCGGACACTTCTCTTTACCTCCCGGTGTAATTGGGAGTATTCCCTTTCCAGTTGGTAACGTCTTTCAGGGTCGCTTGTAGAGTTTGCGTTATTTTTTAGGGCTCTCCTGCGTTCTATTTTTTGCCAGGTTGTGTCCGAGATCCAGTGTTGCTGGTTTCTTTGGACATAACCGATGCCGTCAATATTGCGCCCTTTGTCCTCTACTCCACAGCTCTTCAATATTTGTGGCTTCAGAAACGTTAAAACCTAATCGAGTAAAAATAATTTTGTTGGCTAATTTTCTTAAAAGCATACACGCGGTGCATCTAGTACGTACCTATAGCATATAAGTGCACATACAACACGGGTATGCACGCTACCGCCACCGGCAATCATAAAGTAGCCTAATTAGGCTCATCTTTTAGGTAAATGTGTATTCTTTTATTTGGTATAAAGCACAGCAACCTGAGTGACTCCGTTCAAAAAATATATAGGCTCAAACAATGCTTTGCATCTAGACCTGGCAGATTTCTTCGTTTTTCTCAGAAAATTCGTTACTAACAGTACATTTTTTTTGCTTTTCTGCTGCACCAAACTATTACCTACAATATTTCCATACACAATAAGTGTTTATTTTGGGTATTTTTGTAGGTAGTGGTAGTAGATAGTAGTAGTTTTATCGTGAACAATTAAAAAGTTACTCGTCTTTCAACTGCGGCATAGTAGCATTGGTTTGAGCCTACATATTTTTTGAACGGAGTCACTCAGGTTGCTGTGCTTCATACCAAATAAAAGAATACACATTTACCTAAAAGATGAGCCTAATTAGGCTACTTTATGATAATTACTTTAAGAGTTATTCAAATTTCAGTAAATTAAAAAAAAAAAAAACAAAAATTTTTCCCTAATCACCCTGTATCTTAGTGGATAGTGGAGATAGCCGCCCTCTGTAGAACATTTTTTTTCTCCAAATATATTCAGGAATCACCCCTGAAAATATTAGCCGCGTACTCCAACAAAGGATTTATTAAATTTCTGATGACCTTACAAGTCGGGAATGACAGAATATGAGTATTTTAACTTATTAAAACGACAATATCTCAGAAATGGCAATTCCTACGAGAAAATGTATAATATATTTTTTTGTAGATAATCGCCTAATCTACAAACGTTGTAAACACAATTTTCTGATAAGACGTACGGTTTAGCATATATTTGCAAAAAACTGATATTTTGACCCTTTGACCTTGACTAAAAAAGTTTGCAGTCGTCCAATCGCGTGGCAGTCTCTACAGCTTATGTATAATAATGTTTTTAAGGGCTGTTCCAATTTTCAGCAACTTCCGAATTATCTTCCAATTATGGCGTTTTTTCGTCTATTTTGACTGGACTATAGTATCTGTATTATTCTCTTGTTCCTTGTTTTAGCCATTTATGTAAAAGCCTGTCTATGTTATTTTTTTCTTTAATTTTGTTCGAATAGATGGTTGTAACAAATAAACACCTCTTGACAGGAATCAGAGTGTTCTTTTGCCCTAATAACTTTCCTCATAAACGTGTCTTTTTTCCTATAAAAGGACTGACTTTATTGACTAAAATTTTCTAATTTTTTTATAACTAGGCTCATCTAAATCAAGCTCTCGCACTAGATTATCAATAATTGTAAGATTTTTACCTGTTTTTAATCCACTCACGAGCCCAGCATGTCCTTTTACTCATTTTGTTCCTACGTTTTCTTCGTCTACGTAATACGACATTTTCCTTAAGAACTCCAAATCTGCGGGAAAAGTGTATATCTTCACTATACACTTTCCATTAAATGTATAAATGTAAACACAACTTCCACTTTAATATATACATCTCAAAAAATGGAGCAAAGTGTAACTTTCCACTATCCACTGAGTGTAATCACTGATAAGTTTATAAGTGTAAACTCGGTTTACACTGCTATTCGGTTCCATTGGGAAATGTATACACTTAAGTGTATAAGTGCAAACGTACCTTTAATGCATCAATGATATGAAATAAGATGTTTTTACCGATTTTTCTGTTATTCGCACTATTCATGTTTCATTTATTCAGGTATGTAATTGTTACTCTCGCCGATAAACTTTCAACATTAGCTTTCACACGAGAAAATTAATGTTCTGATTGTATTTTGAGCAGGTAGAAAAGAAACTCCTTGGATATCCTTCCCTTCAAGGCAATATAACATACTGATTCTTATACATGTAACGTTGAAGGGCTATGTAAAATTCAGCAAAGTTTTGATATACGACATCAACTAAACTATACATGACTGTAGTACCCAAGGACTTTGTATTTTCCACTTTCGTACGCGCGAACGAATAGCGAGTGTATAACATGAATCCTTAACGAATTCACTTACATTTCGGTTAAATATTGCTACATTTTGTCTCTCAATCATCATGGAATTAAATTCTAATTTAATTTTGCGCACGAACATTCTCCAATTCCATTAAATTAACGAAAGAATTTTTTTGTTAGAGATGTCATAAAACATCAAAGTACCAGCAACCAAGCACCATCATACTCTAGATTCTTGCTGGGTTCGAAGGACATTGCTGTCACGCTTCACGTCTACATCACTACGATGATAGACGTCTCATTAGAAATGCCATAAAAATTCCCGATTCCGGATATGAAAGGATGGCTTTCTAGTTTTCTAATTTAAAAAAACAAGGAAATCAGACGACTGGTTATGCGGGCGGTATTCGTCCTTTGTAACGTTTCGTTGAATTATGGCAACATCGGCGAACAGGTGTCGGCCGGAAATAGACCGAATTTTAAATTTGGACAAATCGAAATATATTTGACAAAAACAATTTATTCGTCCTTAACTGAAGTGGCAAAAGGATGCTGGTTTACACGGTGCCTGGCATACCACCACCATAAAGTACATAAAGGCAGATTGTGTGTCAAAGAGCATCATGAGGATGTCGTGAGAATCCTTTAGAAAGTTTTGAGAGGTCGTGATTTATGAGGGAAAAGGCACACCAGCTATAATATTGGGCAGGGTCCCGAATATAAATTGGCGGAAAGGATGTTATGCCTTTATGGCTTTGGGGCACTTTACAAGGATAATATCCATCTTACATCACGGTCTTTAGTCATAAAGTATGTTTTTGATATTACCCCGAATCAAAGGTAAATTTCTCTCAAAGTCGTTTAATTACTTTGTCCTTTTTATGGGAGAACGTGTATAAACGGGGAATTTGCATGCGTACCTTTTTAACTTTTAAGCTTGTAATGGAATTTTTTTACTTAAATTTAATGCAAGGATTATGTTGTATACTTTGTGTTTGGAGGGAAATGTTCGGTTTGACAAAATCAATAACGAGCGCGATATGTTCACATGTGAGCCTTATGTTTAGCCGTGATGGCAGCTCTTGTTTTATGTTTCAAATTGTTTCGAGTTTAGAAGCTGATAACAACTGACGGTTGATGTACTCCAGCTGTATTCGGAGTGTGAAGAAAATAATGGATTCACGGAAGAGAGTGATCGGAAATACGTTTAGGATGAGTTAAATGGCAATAAGTTAGGAATGTTCAGCGGAGCGATTTCTTTATCGTAAATTAATGGTCTGTCAAAGAATTTATAATTTTCTGAAAATATGTCTAACTCGCATAATTTTTGACAATGTAATAGTACTTTTAGCTTATTTATTCTTGTCATAAATCACTATTTAAATGGTGGATAAAGAAGAGCAAACAGAGAACTGAGGGGTGCAACAGTTAATAAGTTGAATTCGTGATAGAAAAGTGGAATGAATGTTAGGACGCTAAGTAGTGTAGGAAGAGTGAAAAGAATACAAAACGAACTTAAAAGATCTCGAGTAAAAGAAGGAGTATTGCAAGAGACCAGATGGTCGAGTAATAATATTACAGAACTAAGAACACATACAATAGCTGCGTTCTTTTTACACCGTGATCCCACTCAGATCATTAACTTTCAAGCAAACCAACAACAACAACTTGATCCAAAAAAGATTTGGATCAAAATCTGTGATACAAAAATAGCTTGTGTAACAACCATATCCAAGACACATCTCATTGGAAAATCCAGAGCTTTTATAATTTTGTTCCGGTTTTTTTAATTTTAAGGGTTGGTAGCTCTGCAAAATTTCATAAATTTATTAGGAAAAATGATTAAAAGTTACCTTTTGTTAATTTTGGAAGTCAATTAAACATTTTAATAAATTCTTTTTAAATCAGAAATATTTTTAATACGTTTTAGAGACTGATATAAATTGCGACAGAACATATCAAAAATCAGAACTACAACTGTAAAAAACTAAATTTATTCCATGATCCAAGTCCGTTCTTTTATGCTCGGCTGATCTGATCTGGATCACGGTGTAAAAAGAACGCGGCTAATGTTCTCCTGTGAAATAGCATCAACGGGCAAAGAATTTGTAGTTTCATTTTTGGTGGACAAATCAATACAATCGAGCATAGGTTAGGTTAGGTGAGATATGGCTGAGCTGCTGGTGCACAGCCCAAACACTTAGGCCAAAGGGATAGGGATTGTGACGCCATAATGATCCGACTTTAACCTAATGTTAAAGTGTCGTTTCTTCACTAAACCACCTCAAAGAGGTAATGAATCTTCTGAGTTACGGGATCCCAAGCTTTGAGATTTCCGCAAGCGTGCTTAGGAAGGGTTCACCAAAGTGGTAAGTCTCCTTCTGCTTAGGTCTAGGCAGTGACAGAGGTCTTTCATCATAGGTTTCAAAATCTAGGCGGGCCGATGCGTTCCTATAAGACAGTGTCCGATCAGCACTCTCACTGTAACTGAGAGGTCTACCGAGGCTCAGCAGTGAAGTGGTCCGCTTGAGATCGTGGGAGGGCCAAGTCATTGTGGCCAAAATGAATTTGTTAAGATCTCTCCAATGCTTTTTTGCTAGTTGCATTGTGTGCTGTTTGCATCGGAGTTTAAAGGTGACCCAAGGCACTAACCCTTTCCTTTCCAGGAGCAGAGTAGCGATCGTGCCCTTCCTAGCCAGCTCGTCAGCTTTACAGTTTCCCTGTAAATTTCGGTGACCTGGCACCCATGTGAGGATGGTCCTGAACTGCTGAACCATCTCGTTAAGAGATCTGCGGCAGTCAGAGATAGCTCTGAGTTGTTAGTGCAAGGGCGCAGAGCCGCCTGACTATCTAAGAAGATGTAGACAGTTCGGTTCCAGTCGCCTTGCTGGTTGATTTGCAGAGCAGCCTCATGTATGGCTAAACCATCCGCGGTGATAGCAATGTCATCCGCGTACGCCAGAACGGTGTCCCACTGTCTCTATCCGTCGCAACAGCAGATTCACAATCACGACCCGTAGAAGTGGTGAAAGTACTCCTCCTTGCGGGGTTCCTTTGTTGACAGCCCTTCGGACTGAGCAATCCCCAAGCATTGAGCTCACCATCCATCTGCTGTTTGAGAAACACCAGCGACGCCTGGATCCTCAGTTTTGCCAAGGCCAAGGTAATGGGATTCGGGAC